>APFE031668973.1:91340-154884 GCA_000404065.3 Pinus taeda | reverse complement strand
ACTCTGCATTCCACAAACTGAGAGAGCAAAGATAATTAGGGAAGCACACACTTCTCTGATATCAGGTCACTTTGGGGTAAGTAAAACAGTTGCACAGCTGCAACGGTTCTGCTATTGGCCAAAAATGAGTGAGACAGTTTCTGAATATGTAAAGGGGTGCGTCATGTGTGCTAAAAGCAAGCCTAGCAATAGAAAACTAGGCTTTTACACTCCCTTGCCAGTTCCTTCTCATCCTTGGGAAAGCATTTTCATGGATTTTGTTGGAGGACTGCCTAAATCTAGGAAAGGTCATGATTATCTATATGTTGTTGTGGATAGGTTCAACAAAATGTGTATTTTGATACCCTGTAGTAAACAGATTACAGTTGAACAAACTACAAAATTGTTCTTTGAACATGTATGGGTTCATTTTGGATTACCCACTTCTATTGTATCTGAACGAGACACCCGATTTGTGGGGAAGTTTTGGTCAAGTCTATGGGAACTAATGGACACCAAATTAAAGAAAAGTACAGTTTTTCATCCACAATCAGATGGCCAGATAGAAGTAGTTAACAGGACGGTGATCCAGTTACTGAGAGGATATTGCAGCAAACACCCTAAGCTTTGGGATGAACACTTGTGTTATGTGCAGCATGCTTACAATAGAGCCAAACACTCTTCTACACAGAGATCTCCTTTTGAGACCTATTTTGGTTTCATACCAAGGTCTCCTTTGGATTTTGTCTTTGGTAAAGATACCATGGTTGATAGACACACTGATGTGGACAAGGAAACTAGGTTCATTGAACAGATCCAGGAGATCCACCAGGAAGTACAAGAACAACTGGAAAAGAGCCAGGCCAAGTGCAAGGCTAGGCACGATAAGCATCGGATGGAGCATAGTTTTCAAGTTGGAGACCAAGTCTGGCTATATATCAGCAAGGACAGGATGCAAGGTGAAAGTAAAAAGCTAAGACCTATTAGGTATGGACCCTTCAGGATACTTGAGAAGATTGGTGAAAATGCTTTTCGCCTTTATCTACCAGTTTACATGCACATCTACTCAGTTGTAAACGTAGATTGCTTGAGGTTGTTTGAACCTTCAATGATTGAGGACCCTGAAGAGCAGAGTCAATTACCTTCTGTTGATGACCTGCTACCTATATACCTTAATGAATTATGGGAAGACACAGTACTGGACAGGAAGGTAAGGACGATGCGCAGTGGACAAGTGGAATACCTCAGGATTGGGCTCAAAGGTTCGAAGCCAAGCAGTGCGAAGTGGATTGAGATTGGACAAGTGAGAAAGCAATACCCTCACTTAGTCGATGCTTGAAAACCAACTTTTGGTGGTCCAAAAGCTCTTTTAGTGGGAAGGTTGTGATCTGAATTGGATCCATTAAAGACTGACAAAGAACCATGACTATATCAGGTTGGGATGAATCTCTAAAAATTCCAAAAATAGTGATCAAATACACCCTGAACCAGTGGCAATGGCAGCCAATGTTGGGTCCCTATAATACTAGTGATTACCCCATTACTATTGTAATTGTACCCCTTATTAATATTGTTGTGCCCCTATTATCCCGATATTGTTATTACTGTGCCCCATAGAATCCCTCTATTGTTATTTTTGTGGCTTTATATTATTATTGTTAGGTCGGCTGGGTTATATTGTGACTCCTTAGACTCCTATATATAGAAAGGAGGTTTTGTCATTTGTATCATCCAAAATTGTTCATTTATGTAATGTAAAGGAGGTTTCCCCCTCAAAGAGGCTGAATTCTAAGGCGTTGATCTATCTTTTCTATCTCTTCTTGAGCTGGTTTCATAACAGTAGGCGACAATTGCTGCTTGCAATTGATAGCCATGTGTATATTCATTTCCATCAAGATCGAGAAGATCTTGCTATCCTTGATGCGCTGAGAATCCTTGGTCACCCATAGTGAAGTGTACTTCGCTACTTCTGGCAGGTCTAGCCCGACCAAGGGGAATTAGATGTCTTCAGGCAGCTCCTAGGCTACTAGCACAATGGACAGGAAGAACCATGCATAGTGGAAGGTCTTGATGAGCTCCTGTGCCTCACGACAGTTCACAAGGAACTCACCGCAAAGATAGCGCACCCAATTACACTGAACTCCTTCTACGGATTGTGCCGCTAGAGCGACGACAAGTGTCGACACTTCATCTGCGCAAAACTTCCGCAAAACTTTTTTGCCAAAATCTATGTGGCCACCTTGACCACAGGATATCAGATACTCGAGATGGAACAGCCTCGCGGCTTATTCACAAGCTTGAAATTCTCCTTCATGGTGTCCACAAGGGCTTGCTTGCCACCTTTTCCACTAAACATCATGGCTGGATTTTCCCCTGTATAGGGCAGCCGTGTGATCCTATGAATCAACCTTTCAGTGATGGGTATCAACTCCTCCAGCCATAGACACCCATCATGCACCAAGCATAACAACTTCTTGATGACCAATACTGTAATGAGTGTGTGATTGTAGCATGGCACCCATAGCAGGTTGAGCAGACCTGCCTTGTCTACACCCCTGAGCCACTTCCGCGGTTCCAACGCAGTTATCCCATTGGTTGTGTGAACAATGCGGTACATTAGTTGTTCTATCACCAAGTGAGGGAACTTCTCAGTGTCAGGTATATCCCAATCTTCCAAATTCAACAGTGGAACCCGCCTCAAGCATGGTCCTTCAAAGACAATCTCGTCAAGAAGCAGAGGTATGTGCAAGGTGACCTTGCTTTCGTCAATGTCCTTCGACACCTTGGTCTTGCCATTACGTAGAGGGACATATTCAGGAAACTTAGTGATAGGGTCAGAACCCTCGACTTCAATGTCCTCCACTTCCACCCCAAAATCCTCATCATCCATTGGGATGTCCTCAATCTCTTCCTCCTCTAGCTCCAAGTTAATAGTTTTGCCCTTTTCCTATGCAGTGGGCTTTTCCTTCTGACGGTTTCTTCTAAGTGATGCGCACATCGGTATCGTAGCCTGCTTTCCATTCTTATCCTTCGCACTCTCCTTGGTTGGGGTAGGCTTCGGTCTAGGCATTTGTGGTGACTTGGAGACTTCAACTATGACCTCTTCAACCTTCAGAGTAGCTCCCTCTACCTCCATAACGACCTCCGGCACAACCCCCTTACCTGTCACTTCTTCGACATCCATAGATTTTCATCTTGGGATAATGTCATGGATGAAATTGTGGTCAAACTTGGGAAATCGATCAAACATTGTGCAGTCAAGCAATTCTGCAAAAAATGTGCGGTTCATGCATGTCTGAGAGCTCACCAAATCAATGCTCAAAATGTTCCAAGTGTTTTTCGTTGGGTAGCCACATGTAATTTATAAGCCATTTTGAATTCAAATCCGACCATTCCCCCCAAATTCGGTTCATTAATGATGGATTTGCTGCATATTTTCAAGTATCTTACCCATAAATTTCGTCTTAATTTCTGGCCACCTGCTTCATTTGGCCGCATTCTCATCATCAAATCATGAATAATGACTTTAATGGTCACTTTTCGGCTGACCTACATGATTTCTCCCCAGGTAGCGCGGCTCTCTCCGCACTGTCGCTAACCCTGTGACATCTCCTCGTTCCGCACAATCCTCCAATCGTGCAGTTCCCCAACTTGGGTAGTGTAGTTTATAGTCCCCTGCCTCCTTTCAGCTGCGTGGAGTGCTAAGACTATGCTACCTTCATATAGTCAACTAGCCGACTCATCGATGTATTGCTTCAATCGCCTTCCATTCACCTTTCCTGGGAAGGATCTCTATTTAATTTAATCAAATGAATTGCTACACCATTAGTAATCTCCTTAATGACATAGGGCCCTAGCCAATGCATCTTGAATTTCCCTAGAAATTTATCAAACTTGTTGTCATATAACAAAACTAGATCATTTACCTTAAAGGTGCACAACTTAATGTGTCGATCATTCCATGCTTTTTCGTGTTGCTTTTGGACCTATTGGTGAAATTCAGCGAGCAACCTTTCTTCCTCAAGCTCAACAAGTTGTGCGAGCCTCTCTTCTAGGGCTCCGCAATCTGTCATACCCGTGAGTGCCATTATGCACAAACTAGGCACAATGTATTCCATGGGCATTACTACTTCAACACCATATCTAGTCAGCTTTTTTCACGTCGTTCAATAGGCCCATAGTACTACGAGTATGCATAGGTCCCAATCACTTCGTTGAGTGTTGCAAAGCTTGGTCAGTGCATTCTCCAATACCTTATTGAATGTTTCCACCATCCCATTAGCCTGTGGGTGATAAGGCATGATTTTCTGGTGATATACATGAAATTCCTTCATCAGCGCGTTGATCGTTTCATTCAAAAAGTGTGTACCATGATCACTCATCAAAATATTTGGACACCCAAATCATGTCAGTACATACTCAAAGAGAAAATTTGTAGCGGTCGCACCTATGCAGTCCTTCACAGGTTGTGCCTCCGCCCATCAAGTCAAATACTCTTCCCGCGGTGATAATGTAACGCTCTCCTGTCTTCTTCCCTTGATGCTGAATGGGTCCCACAAAGTCTATCACTCATTTCTCGAAAGGTTGTAATGTCATCTGTGGGTTTAGAGGCAACTCATCTCTCCGCAATGGCTTGCTAGTCCTTTGACACACGTCACACGCCCTGCAGTAGGATTTTGAATCCTGATAGAGGGTTTGCCACCACAAACCTGTGTGTAGGATGTTCTATGTGGTCGCCCTTCCTGTGTAATGTCCCCCCGCAACACCCCCATGAGTGTCTGCGAGGATACTTCTCCTTTCAAACTCTGGTACATATCGTCATAATACTTCATCAGAGCCCATTTTGTAGAGATGTCCGACAATGACAGAAAAGTCTACCGCACGCACCACTAAATCCTTTTTCTACTGGGTGGTGTAGCCTTCCGAGGCAGTTCCTATCGAAAGGAAGTGTAGGATGTCTTCAAAGTGATCATTAGCAACATGCATTGCAAAGAGTTGCACGGCAGGCAATCCCTCCTCCAAATTAGTGGGCTCTTCCCCCATTTCAATGAGCGGCAGATGGTCTGGTCCCGCATTCAGTCATCTAGGCTTCACAATAACAACCACCTACAGGTTCTCCCCCCCAACACAAGCTTATTGACCAGGTATTTCAATGTAGAATGATTCGTATACATCTCAAAATGTCCCCCCAACAAACAATGTCTAAACTTCTAGAGCGCGTATACCATGGTTAATCCTTCACGCTCAGTGGTGGAATAGTTCTTCTCAGCCTTGGATAACTTCTTGCTTGCGAACGCTATAGGATGGTCCAATTCTCCTTCGCCAGCCTATGTCAGTACCACTTCCAATGCTATACATGACGAGTCTACATGTACATGAAACTCCTTCCAATCCGAGAAGACTAAAAGCAACGTGGTGACCATTTTTCCCTTTAGCACATCCAAGCTTTTTTGACAGTCCTCGTTCCAACAGAACGTGACATCATTTTTCAACAACTTCTCCATAGGCGCGGTGATCTAGGCATATCCCTTGATAAACTTCCTGTAGTACCCAGTATGTCCCATGGTTGCGCGTAGCTATTTCACACTCCTCGACGCCTCCAAGTTAATTATCACTGTGATCTTCGTAGGATCTACCATCAATCCCTGTCTGCATACCACATGACCCAACAAATTCCTAAAAGGGACACAAAACAGACATTTCTTCAGCTTGAGCGTGATTTGGTACCTTCGACAAGTATCTAGCATTAAGTGCAAGCTTGTCACATGGCATTTTACCAACCCAAACACAATCCAATCATCAAAGTATACCTCCAAAAACTTATGAATGAAGTCTTTGAATGCAGAAATGACAAAGCGTGAAAAAATCGCAGGCACATTCTTTAATCTGAAAGGCATTACAGTGTACTGAAAACATCCCCATTCAGTCGCAAAGGTCATATTGCTTCTACCTTCAGGTGCTATTTTGATATGATGGTACCCAACGAACCCATCAGTGAAGGAGTAGGCTTCCTGGACACCTACATTATCCAATACCTCATTAGTGAACGAAGTCGGGAAAGGATCATATATGCAAGCGTCATTCAACTTCATGAGATCTACCCATATCCTTATTTCATCCTTCTGCTTCTTTTCTTGTACCACCATTGGGCTCACCCAATCAGATTCTTCTACGGGCTCAATGATGCTTGTGCGAGCATCTTAGTTAACTCTAAGCAGACCTTCCCCTTATACTTCGGATTGAGATGGTAAGGTCTTTGGTTAACCAGCTTCGCTTCAGGTTTTAACGTGATCTTCATAAAGCTCAGGTCTCCTATTATCCCCTTTAACTCCATAAACTTGGTAGGGAACAAATCCTAGTATTTGCGAAGCAATTCAATGACTTTTTCTACTATCGTGTCATCCTAGTAATCTCTAATCTTCATGAATTTGGGCTCCGCCTCCGTACTAATATTTATCTGTTTAGTCTTCAGTGACACGGTTATATTAGGATTCCCAATCGGTGGTCCCTCAACCTCGTGGTGACCCTCGGTTTCAAGGATATTAATATTTCGTGGGTCCTCATCTTCTTCTGTAGCAGTCACGTTATAGCATTCCATCACATGGCTCAGCTAAGTAGTCCAATCAGGTTGAATCAGATCCAAAGGATCTTGTGGTATCCTAAAGATCGCTGCTTTAACCTCTTGTAGCACTTCGTTAATACAGTCAAACCCATCTTTGAAGCTGAACGTCATTATGAACCATTCACACAAAATATCCCATTCTCCTGTGCCATGGTGGAGCTCTGTCTCCAAGTACCAGTTCATCGGGATGACATCTAGAGTGTGATAGAACAAGTTCACCCATTCAGGTTGGGGCTTCGCTCCATAGGCTTTAGCCCATTTGGACAAGTGAGTGCATGGATCATCCTTCCCATGATACTTGTCTGTCACTCGTACCTCTGGCTTCCCAAAGTGTGTTCTCATCATCCTCCTATACTCATGCCAATCATCAAAACTCCCTTGTGCATACCCCACCATCTCGTGGGCGTAGCGTGCAGGGCCTAGTCCAAGGCCTGGAAGTGTTGCTTCTCTGGTAATTCCCTCTCAAATGCATCCAAAAACACATCCACATCATTCAAGCCATCATAAGTGGGTAGATTTCTTACCTCTGATGACACACAATGCAGCGACCAGGTCATCATGTTATAGCTTCGTGTGGTTACTTCATGTAGCTGATTCTACCAGCACTCTAATTCCTTGTCCGAGTTTGAGTTGTAGGAACTCTCATGATCCCATGTAATCCACTGTCGGATTCACCCAATCTTGGTCTCGTGATGTTATCTTATATATGTAGTCTAAAGCGTCATTGCTTTCGTAATCGCGAACTAGTTCAGTATAACGTGATCCTTCAGCGGGATCTAGGGGTACTATTACACGAAGTGATTTCTTTTCAAATATCATCTTTCACTTCTTTAGGTTCATTACCCCATTCATGTTAGTATCCCAATAAATTCCAAGGAGCACAAGGTAGTGGTCGCTGTCATCCAAAATTTCTATTACTTCAAAATCAGCCAATGCACTTGCGCCTTCAATATCTACAGTTACTACTTGCAACCATCTCATGGGGATGATCTTCTGCTGATTTTCCATCCTTAACTGAATGAGAGACCACTACAGCGCAGGTCTCCCCATCCGATCCCAAGTCTGCTTTGGCAAAATGTTCGCATCTGACCCCAGATCCAGAATAACTTGATCCATTTCATATTCTCCTATCTGTGCGATGAGTCTCATTTCTTGACCTGTCCTTGCCTTATGCTTACCAATCTTCCATACCATGCATGGTTCACCCGGAGTGTTTCCGACGCATCTATTTATAAGTTCCAGTAACCCCTTCACATCCTTGCTATCGCGCAACAACCTCATGCAGGTATCTAGAAAGGTCGTAAGCATAAAAGGGTCCATTTTCTGAACAAGTTTATTCCGACTTACTGAGATAGAGGCCTCAGTGAATCTCTTCTTTGCTTCCATGAACGTTTCACGTGCACGCTCCAAATCAAATTCAACCTCCTTCTCTAGAGCTCTGTGAACCCAAGTGTTGTCTTTAGGTTATTTCCCCTTATTGTTGCTTATTGCAATTCCACTTTGGAGCACGATATTCACATTCGAATCCTCTTTATGAGGCTCAAACCTCATCATTTGTAGGTTCCGAGTTGGTTGTGGTGCTAGCACCCTTTTGTCGTGTATCCTTACTATTAGTGTAGGACAATCCTCAGCCTCATGATCAAATTGAGTACAATATTGGCATGACGGACGCGTTGGGTTAGCGAATTCATGGGCATAGTGTCTTGGTCCTCCACAATTGTAACAGATCAGTTTTCCCCGACCTCTACAAGGTCCTCCTCCGCCTCGGCCTTGTCTGCGCCCTTGAAATCCTGTTCGTGCCATCCCAGGGCCCTGGTCAGGAGGCCGCGTTTCTGCCTGAACTCTATAGGCGGGTGTTCTGTCCATCATTAATTCATAACTTCGGTAGTTGCGCTCATCATGCCCTATTGACCTATAGAAGTTGCAGAACATTTTTTGCGTTGTTTGTACAAACTTCTGCAGCAAATGACAATTAACAGTCGTATGTTTCCCCGCTACTTAACATATATCACACCACAACACAGGCCCCACGCTTGTTCTTGCTTGGGCTTCTAGCCTCAAAGGAATTGGTCCTCCTCTTTCAATATAATTCACAAAGATCAGGTAGTGGTCTTTGTCATGCCCCTGAACTTTACATTTCAGGCACCATATCTCTTCATGCGCCTCTCGCTGAACTATTTTGTCTTGCTTCAAACTTTTCATTTCGAGGCAAAAAATTTTCAACTGCGCATGGATCTACTGAACCCCTAGATTCAGATCTTGCATCGGTGTTTCATGCAGTCTTATTGCAATCTCCAAGGCTTCTACCTGAGTCGTAATCTTCTGTTGTGACAGTGCAACCCTTAGGTGAGGCAGGAGTGAAGGCACGAACCACTCACAGTGATGTCCATTTATTAAGTTCATATTAGCTTTGTGGATTTTACACTTTAATCTCCGATCTAACTCCGAAGGTGTCTCACCTGGTTTCATTGCGATTTCCTTGAACCCCACAATCGACTGTGCTTTGGATTTAGGCCTACTGAACTCTTTATTCAGTGCAGTTTGGATCTCTGCCAACGCAACGTTTCGGTTATCATTAGAGTACTTGATGTACCAAGTTAGCACACGATCTTGCAAAGCACTAACCAACGTTGCCTTCTTCATGTGATCGTCTATGACACCCTGAGCTTCCCATACAACTTTTACGATGAACCAAAACTGGTATGGGTCCTCATTTCCCAAGCCCTTAAACAATGACATCTTCACTGAATTTGCCATGTTGAATTGTGGTGGAGGTGGTAGTCGCGGGAACCCTTGTTTTATCAACTGAACTGCACTTCGTCATTCAAAGGAGGTGAAATCAGTGGGCAATATTTAGGACCCTTTATTCCTTCGTTCGTGTAAGTCTTTCGACTTCACGTAGCTTCGAACATCAAGGTAGGTGCATAACCTATTTTTCACACAATAACATCTTAATCCAAGTATTGAAAGACTTCAAGTACTTACCTAGCAGATCTTTTAAAAAGCGCTGCTCTGCCTCATTGTAACTGACTGAGGTATCAATTGCGAGTTCTGTCACAAACCCTCCTATGATAAGATCGAGCCAATGATCGAAAATGTGGGCGATCTTATCCTCAGAGGCTTCTAGTCTCTGTACTAACTCTGGGGTCGAGACAATAGGACTTTTAAGCTTCCACCTTCCTTGGTTATCTGCTAGCTTCACGATCCAGTCGTATAACTCAACTGTAAAGTAAGAGAAAAATATCATGTGGATTTTTGTATATAGGTATCTGTCTAGCCACTTTTCCTTTGTTAGCTATAGATTTATGTTCTCTTGCATTGCGAATTCATGGATCTTCCTATAAAACTAGTCTTTGATCTCTTTCTTAGTTGGATTCTAGTGATACGACATCACACATCTCTCATGCAGATTTTGGTCTCGACAATGAAACCATTTTTTGGCTTCATGGGCCCTGACTCAGGTTCAAATTTAGTCAGCCAAACAAATCCCAACACTACTGACCCTTTTGGCATAAGCCCGTGGAGCGCGGATCGAAGTCTCACCCAAAGCAGTATGGGGGGGATGCTGGAACCAAGTTTCTGCACACTGAGATGGTCATGATGTCGGTTTATATCCCCTACCCTTGCCTTTGTGTATGTCTCTAAGCCTTAGGGATTTATCGTTCTACCCTCTATCCCACCCTTCAGTACCTTCGCGAAGGTGTACGATTGACCTTCGCGCAGCGCTAACCAGCGATTCAGGTACTTTTGCACTGCTATGACAATGTATTGTATAGGTTCCCAAGTTATCTTAAGTGTTTTACTTATCTTACCAATCAATTATAGTTAGTGTCTCATAAACTGATATTCTTTCTTGCGTTCAATTAACAGATATAATCACATACATTCACGCATCAAATAAACAATGTAAAATAGACCTAGATCGCAATATAATCAGAGGCATTAATAGAGACTAAATATATAGTAATATTTGAATACTTCTCTTTATTGATATCTTCCAGTTTAATACACACTCTATCCACCTTGCACACACAGTTGCATGGGTCCATGCACTCAGCTACGGACTTCCACGCTAGGCCTCTGCGCACTCAGCTATAGAGCCTCTACCTACGCTAAGACTTGAAAACATTTAGACTTTTATACCAAATTTCCCAAAGCTATCTAGATCTTACTTAGCTCCATTTTACACAATCCCATGGTCCACGAACCATGGGTAGGTCTTTACATTCGACTTGACACTTTACAAAATAAGGGCAAACAACCCTTTATGACTCTTGACACCTTCGCGCTTTGTGACCACAAAATGTGGAGACTTTACAACTTTATTACAAAATTGTCCCAAAACATGGGATTTTAGCCCCAAAACTACTCTTGGGGGAACCCGTTCCCAACAACACCTCGACCTGCTATGTCTTTTTCAAACTATATTACACCTAGAATGCAACTTGAAGATACTGAGTGAAGGAGATAATAGTAAGTTGTGAAGAATTTTGAAACAATTGAGTTTTACTTCGCCTTTTCTTGAAACTCTTTTGGGATTGTGGCCTTGACACCAGAAGATAAGACCTGAAGCTGTGGGAGCAGTATCATTCTCGGACCTATGGCTTTATCTCAGTAGACAGGGATATCAAGACTGCTTCCATTACCAATCCATATTAACCATCAAACTATTTGCAATTCCCTGTGGTAATTCCTCTGTGAATCACTATAACTGTGTGTAGTACAGTCCAGTTTGACATTTGAATTAGCTCAAACACCAAGCAGTGAAGCAGTGGACGTGTAGCAGTGTTTAAACAGGTAATCTTCATGTTTGGTCTAGGAGGAGTCCTTAGCTAAGATCAACAGGATGTATAAACTAGCCCTTGAGTTGAACAGTGACCAGTTTCCTTTGTTGAAGAAACTGATTTGGAGCTCAGATTGATCGTGATTTCATACAATAGTGGTTGGGGTATTTTCTGCTCAAAGTCAGTCCTATTGTGGAGACTTACTGATCTGAAGTTATCATCCTCAACTTCATGGAGCATTGCTACACCTTGAAACTGTGTGAAAACCTTTTTGAAGTTTGAGCAAGAGAAGACATAAAGTTATTAGACATAGGACAAACTAAAGACTGGAGCAACCTTGTGGAGAAATTATACAATCTTGAATATTTCCAACACTTTGCAGACTTAAGAAGATACCTCCCTTGGACCTGAAGAGAACCTGTTGGAACTGTAGGGCTCAATACAGTCACCCTTTTTGAGGCTCATATTAAACAAGTGTGGACAGTCCTAGCTTGAAGGAGGAACCTATCTTGTGGAGGCAAATTCGGTGGTTTCTTGGTTCTTGAAGCAATCTATTGTAGATACTTGATTTAACTAGTTTGAAGTACTCTTGAAAGAGGGATGATCGTGAAGACCTTTTATGGAGCAGTCTTAGAGTATACATCCTTGCCCTTGGAGCTGACTTTGAAGACTTGTGAAGTACACACTCAAGCCTCTACCTGTTGCATCCTTGGACCTATGTGAGGAAGTGAAGTTTTTGGGCAAGAGAAGTATTGAACAGTGAAGACTTGGGTTGTTCATTGAAGACATCTTGAAGGTCTTGGAGATAATCTTGAAGACAATGATGCACTAGCCATCATGAGGTGACATTGGAGAAATTGTTTGGGTACCATGAAGAACAATGTAGACACCTTCATGTAAAGATCAAGGTTGTCATTGATGAAATGACATGCAGACTAAGTGAAGGCATTGTTGAAGACTGATAGGGCTTGGTGAAGAAGACATTGGGATCTGTGAAGAACAACTAAACATATCTTGATGAAGTAAAGAAAGGGTTGGAGCCTCGAAAAGACAAGGTTGGTGCCTTGGAAGATAGGGTTGGAGTCCTATAGGATCAAAGTCCTCAAGAAACTAGGTTGGAGCCTGAACTAGATATAGGGTTGGAACCCTTGGGGTTGGTGCTTCAGAATTGACAAGGTTGGAGCCTTGGAAGTCCAAGTTGGTGCTTGGAAAATATAGGTTGGAGTTTGGGAGATTGAAGATTGATGTCTTCATCTAGGGTTGGAGCCCTGCATATATTGTACTTGATTTATTGAAGAAATTAATAAAAATATTTATTCTTATTGTTGTTCATTTTGTGTTCTAAATATAATTGATCTAACTAGTAAAAATAACAATTGAAAAGGAATATTGATTCACTCCCCTTCTCAGTATTTCCAACAAAAATTTGATCTTGGGTTGCCTTGCTAAGGAGGCCCATCCTTAACTAATTGTGTTGGTAAGACTTGACGAATGTTTATATTTTTATATAAAAATAAAATTATATTTTAGTATAAATTATTTTTAACTATAACACTTCACATATATCATTTAAACACTATTATAAGATTTTCCATACATTTTATTTAACACTCCACTACATTTCTATCATAAATCTCATCTAACACTACCCTACAACATATCTCCCATACATCTCAGACAACACTCCACTATATTTCCCATATATACATAAACCTTCTATTAATAATATAGTTAATTATTAATTTTTTTTAATTAATTAATTAATTAGAATTTAAACAATTTAGAAAGAGGAAAATGTTATAAAATGCAATTTCCTTTTAATGTACCTAATGAAGCGTGCCTTTTGATTTTGTCATACAAGATATTAATTTAGTTGTTGGCATGGTTATATATGGATTGGGCATTGGCTTTGTTCCTAAATTTGGTGTTTCTCTTTTTGTGTAGGTATATGTATCAGTTTGTGAGTCTTTTTGTGTAGGTATATGTATCAGTTTGTGAGGCAAAGGCACATCAAATTTCATTCATGCTACTAAGTTGGTAATTGAGGATATGGAAAAATCAACAATCATGTTATATTCAACCGATAAATAGGTTTTTAAATTCGTTAGAAACTTCGAGTTAAGGGATTTCAAGTGACAATGTTCAAAAGTACCATATGGACGGATATAAATATTAATGTTAGTCCCTCACATTAATTTCAAATTATGCATCATTTAATCATTATATGAAAGGGAAAGCATGATTTTCATATTAATGTTTTAGATCGGAATGATCAAAACTAATTATTTTTAATAAAAAAATTAATAAAAACAATATAATTCAATTTAAAATATAATTGTTAAATTAATTTATTATTCATCCCTTCATAATCTTCTAATAATTGATTATTTTAGTGAATTACTTTAATATTTTTGGATAAATTTTTATTATCTTATTTCAAAAAATTTTACTCTATTTCGTGACCATAGGCTTTAACCATAAAAAGTGGAACAGGAATACAAATGCCTATACGCAATATTATACTATATTGAAACATAAATGTAGGTAACAAAGAAAATAAAAAGAGAATGATTTACCTTGGTTTTTTTTTCAAACTCGCTTTAATGTGTGAATGAATAGTATATACCATTTACATATTGTAATAGATTTGTTATTTTTGGCTAAAAAAATATCTCAAAACATAGGATATCAAGCCTATTTATAGGTTTCATTAGATGCAATATTATGGAAAACATACCATTGGTCATTAATATTATTTCCCCAAAAACCACTTCCCTAACAATTCAATAAAGTACATAACTATATTATTTAATTTAAAATAATACCACCAAAAGCTTCCAAAACCATTACAATATATAACATAAATTAATATTACAATAGAACGAAACAAACATAAAAGACAATCCTTTATTTCCGGATTACAACCTACATTTTGTTTAAAAGGAATTTAGATTTGATTGCTTGAAAAAAGCTTCAAACAAGGTGCCCATGGAACAAGTCCAATGCTTCAATGTTTGGAGGATTGGGGAAAAGATCATTAGTATCATAATTGCAATGTATTCATTATGACATGATAATTCCAAAACATTAAATACTTCCATGGCTAGGTTATAACTGTTAACGAAAAAAACAACAAAGGTTATGATAGTTGGACATTGATTTTTATGATGGTTGTAGAATTAGTTTAAAAATAATTATAAAAAATAATTGTAATTTAATTCTAGACGAGTGAGTTTATCAACAAAATATTTCAAAAGACTTACCTAAAATTCCCAAAGCCACAAGGATTATTTTTAAAAGAGTAATTTGGGGTCTATATCCTTTAATAGATTTGTGTCCTTCCAACTAACAAGCCAAGAAAAGAGTCAAGAATATGAAAGGGAGCGATTCTAGGGAAATGGTTTTGTTTGAGAAAAAAGAGTTGGGTGAAACTTGGAAATACAAATATTATAATGTTATTTGCATCCATAAATAAACATATTTTTGTAAATTCATACCTGAATCATTAGTCTTCTTATCCTAAGTACAATATGAGCAAAAACATACAATAATATGAAAAATGCATCCAACTACTTCATTATTTCACACGTAAATTTGACTAGGTTTGGAAAGACTCATCCAACCATCAAATAAGAATGCAACATTGACACATCTAAAATGTTTTCTTGCCATCTATTTTGTTAGAGTTTTACTCCAATCCAGGTCTTTTAATTGTTTCCTGCTCGAGTGATATATACAACTTACAGCTTTCTTGGTTTTCAAATCTCACCGTAGAAGTTTCCAATCATCAAATAAAAATGCAACATTGACACATCTAAAATGTTTTCTTGCCATTTGTTTTGTTAGAGTTTTACTCCAATCCAGGTCTTTTAATTGCTTCATGCTCGAATGATATATACAACTTACAACTTTCTTGGTTTTCAAATCTCACCATAGAAGTTGCCAATATGGTTATGTCCTTCAGTTTGGTTTGAAAAGAATCCCCTGAAATTTTCAATTTTTTTTTAATAAAATTAGAATTGAGATAACATGGCACCACCCCATGAAGTTACATTATAGATATTGTTCACAAAGAGGAGGATCCGAAATGCAATGTTCAGATAGTAACCAACCTAGTTTCAGTTACCAATTCCAACAAGCTTGCAGGTGAGGGGTATGGAGCTTGGGAGGTGTTGTAGACAATTTCAAGTTTGAGTAGTTTGTTGTTTGCTTGTACGAATGGTTCTAAAGGTCCTTGAAAAATATTAATATTTTCCCACTTGAAAATGTTGGAGGAAAGTAAACAAGTTAAGTGAGGACCACTATAATTAGAATAATTCTTCCACTCCAAGAAAATTAGTTTTGAGGTGATAAACATATGCAATTGACAAATATAGGAGGTAATTAGCTTATAATACCACGATCAGCTCCACACATAATGCTATCTAAAATGGTTTAGTGCTCACAGTCAGCCAAAATGAATGATCTTACACTCATCTAATCAAAAGAAACAACCCTTATAGTTATCGTTCTCAAAGAAAACTGACTACAATTAAGAAAACATCACGAAGCCCGTATAAGTACACCATAAATTAAAAGCGGAAAAAATATAAATAATTTTGTTCTTTTAATATTTTCAATTGTCTGCGACTCTTTTTCTCCTTTTTCCACAAGCCCAAAATGCTCAACCTTGCTTAAGGGCTAGGAGACATATGAATAAGTATCATATTTAGAAAGTTCAATGGTTGCTGTTGTATGTACCAACAAAATAACAAGATCACACATTGACATTAATGACTAAATCAATCATTTCATTAAATGATGATAAAACAACGTTGTCATAACATTGACCAATGTAATTTATAATATTTTACATTGCAAAAATACATATTTCAATATGGATAACTACCTCATATATTTTATGTCATTATTTCTAGATATTGTTGCTATATTATTGCATGATTTTTAAATAGGTGTAGTGATTTTTTATTCTTCAACTTTGCAAGAAAATCATTCAAAATTTAAATTGTTAAGTATATTTGATACTTAGGTAAATAATATATTTTCTATTAGTTACTTCCCATCATAATTTAAGTCTTTGCATAAGGAAAAAAAACCAAGAATAAGAGGTAAATAAGGATGTTGTCGGGAAAAGTAATAGTGTGAATCATGAGCACACACATAATCATTATAAAGGGAAAAAAAATCAAAAGCTTTGTGACCATGGATAGTCGTCATAGTACTAGACCTGCTAGATCTGTAGAGGGATGTCAGAGTGGGGAAGCGAATGTGAAGGACAAGCCACAAGAGGACCAAGTCAGCCATGGCTTATGATGTGAGAGTGGGGAAGCGAACATGAATGACATGCCATCAGGGTACTCATATTGTTCGTTTAATGGGGGGCACTAACATTGATGAAACCTTGCAATTCACATGGAACAACACAGGTTTACTCACATGTTTCTATGTCAGAATATTTTTTTTCCTATTGCTTAATATTTTATTATATTGCCTAAAAATTGGAAGGAAAAATGCTTGTAATGAGATACTCTGTATTTACAAATTGTAAAAATTATTATTATATTTCTAATAAATCAAATGCTTTTAAAATCCCAACTCAATAAAAATCACTCTTTGATTTGTGGTAAGGATGTTTCAAAAGTATTTAATTTGGATTAAAAAAAATGGGTTATGGGCTAGATTATTTTGGTTGAATCCTAAAAATATTTAATTGGATTTTTTTTCTTTTTTCTTTTTGGGTCACGAGTTATGCTTTTTGGTTTACTATTAAATAATGATGAAAAAATCAAACATATGTAGATGATTCCCAAATGATGCCCATCAATGTTACCTATTCATATTGTAAACAATAAGGTTGTCTTTGCTTATGAGTGGAAATCTATTCCACTTACATTTTAAGTGGAAAATTATTTTGTTGGTATTATAAAAAATTAGGTGAATACCATACAAAGAGTTCATACTAAATCTCCATGCATATACAGGTCCATTAGATGATATAGAATTATAAAAGTTTCCATTCTTGGTAATATATGAACCATCCTTTGAATAACTACTACATATTATATTGTAGGTGACAAGAGGATCTCATTTCTCATAGCTAAGAAAAGTGTGCATATGGCACCACGACTGTTTGATATGTATAGACAAACTATGGGACTCCATGGAGATGGGGCACTGTATAGTTTTTGAGTTACTCCACAAATGAATATGTAGATTACTATGCACTATGATAGAACTTATGACATCTGGTTGTGTTACATTAAGAAGAGATCTCTTTAAGAAAACAGTGTCATCCAAAACCTACTATTGAAGCCACTGATATATAACAATAGTAGGGTTCTTCTAATTTTTCATTCGTTGGGTCGAGTTCAACTTGATGCAGAGTAATAACACATTGTCTTGATTTACAAGAATTATGGATAATTTCCTAAATGAGATAATCACCAATAATAGATAATCACCATATAAAACACCGAATTTTTTTTTTTAATAACCTAAAATAAGGCAAAAGTAATATGTACCTACGGTTTCCTCCTGGTAGAAATTGTCCATTCTAAAAAATCAATATTTCTTCACAATGGTTATAAATCTTTCATTGGTTAAATAGGTGATAAATTATATCCCAATCAACTTATATCATCTCAATATTTTAATTATTATTTTAATTGTGTATTACCAACTTAACACAAATACATTAAACAACCTAAACTTAATACAACAATTATTATTTCAAAACAAAGTACAACTTTTCCAATTCAACAATTCCAATTTAACAACCCTATCTGCCTTGCTTAGTACCTTTTGAGACAATTGCAAGTATATACTAACTAGCACAATAAAATAATATATACTAATTAGCAAAATCACATTAGTAAATGTGGTAGATATATACTGATAAGCTTATATATATAAATAAATAAATAAATAAATAATTAATTAATTAATTTTGTCTCCACATTAAGATAACTCTCTACAACAAAAACACACTCTACCTCTTCTTATTATCCACATATACTAAAAATAAAAAACTTAAAAAATATATACAATACAAAATAATTAGAAAGAATACGTCCATACATAAACACTTGTTGAATATCGAACATTAAAATAATGAATAGAATAGACAATAAACTTCACTAGCATAACACAAATTACTTTCATTTTAATTTTAACCAATGAATATGATCACAACTCAATGTTTTTCATTATTGTTAACTCAATGTTTTTCCTATTACCAAGATGATGTAAAACTAAGTTTGTGTCAACCTAAAGTTGATTTTTATATTGAAATCTTGAGTCAAAGATATACAAGTTTCTTATGAGATAGAACCAATTGAGTTTTATATTTTTTCCTTTGGTTTTTGAGCGCGTTATCAAAGTTGGTTGTTTGTATGAGTTTATTGGTACCAGTGGAATGGAGAAAATGGAGACATTGTATGCAAAGGATACAATCAACAATTAGATCTTTCCAAAACACACGTACTCAAGTAAAAAATAATAGGTTGTGCAGAAAACAAGAAACCTCAGGGAATTTCCTTTAGAGTTTGAAAACATTTTAGAGTTTCAGTAAGGTCCTTTAAAATTTGAAAGCATTTCAGGGTTTTAGTATGTCTTTCAAAATTTGAACCCATTTTAAGGTTTTGGTAAGAGGACAAAGATAGTGAGTGGAAAAGGAACGAGAGCTAAAAATTGGGTAAAGCAACACTGCTGGAATACCAAACTATTCTCTTTTTACGAACTCTTCGACATGGATTCTATAGGAGACATGCGAACATAATTATGGAATAGAGGAAAAACACCATAATGATAATGCGAAAGTTTTTTTGTTTTTTTTGTTTTTTTGTTTTTTTTTGTTTTGTTTTGTTTTTTTTTTTTTTTTTTTTTTTTTTTTTTTTTTTTTTTTTTTTTTTTTTGTTTTTTGTTTTTTGTTTTTTCGGGAAAAAAAACCGAGCTTTTCTATTAATAAAAATAAGAAAGCTACATTCAGTTGAGTTAACATTCGGCAAAAAGCTGCCAGAAGCAGAAAGAGGAACCATTCATCCCCACGAAGTCATCAGGCATTGCTGATGTAAATACAAACCACCCAGGCCAGCTGAACTCGGCCAGACACAGCCAGCTTCTAAAAAAAGGGGCAGAGGCGAACCAGGACCTCCGGGGCTTCAATAAATCGAACCGCAAGTTTACAAGAACGTTGACAAGCGGCTCCGAATTTTAAAGGAAAAAATGCTCACAAAAATAAATTCGCTGGCGGCAACAGAGGAGTCCCCTTGAGCCAGACTCGAAATCAGCGAGAGACAAAGAAACTTTATATGGAAGGGGCCATATCCGTTTCATGGATCTGGTCCTGGATCTGCTCCTTTATCCTTCACGAGCCCACAGCCTGATGTAAGCCAGCTTTTGAGAACCTGTCAGCTTCATCATTCTTTTCTCTGTAAATATGATCAAGAGATAGAACAGAGAAGGAAGATTTAAGATTTTGAATTTCTGCTAACAGAGGCATCAACATATAATTCCGGCATCTAAATTTCCCATTGACCCAGTTTACCACATTTGATGAGTCTCCAAATATCTGAACTTGAAGGACCTGTCTATGAATGAGCCAGCAGAGGAGGAGTTTTAAAGCTGAGAGTTCGGCGAAGTTGTTTGTGCCCATCCCGAGACCCACTGAAGCTTTGAGCGAATGAGATGGACTAAGATGGATAATAATTCCGGCACCAGAGGAATTGTTTTGAGCTGCCCCGTCGAAGAATGCCCAGGGGATGCCATCTTTAATCAGTATATCTTTCCGATGATTTGGGGATGAAGGGCCTTCCAGCTCAGGAATGCTTGCAAGGATGGCTGAGCTTTGGATTGCAATAACTTCCACCGGAGTAGCTTTTTCATTGAAAATACTGCGATTCCGGGCTATCCAAATGCCCCAGCAGAGAATAGGAGGAAGATTCCTCAGGTTCTTCTCAGGATAGTTGGACCACCAAAATTCCCAAGCAGCAATGAGATCTCCCCCTTCCCATCTAGAGGTTATGTTCAGGAGCTTTTTTGTTTCAACCCAGACTTGTCTAGTGAAGGAACATTCCACCAGTAAATGTGTAATGGATTCTGAAGCGTCCTGGCATAATGGACATCTACTCGGCCCCTGCTTGAAACGAGCTTGAAGGATTTCCCAAGTAGGGATTTTTCTTTTAAGCGCACACCAGAGAAAAATTCTGGTTTTTTTGGGACATTTCAGTTTGAACAGTGGCTTTGCCCACCATCCAGGAGGATCCCATCCCTTTCTCTTCATCAGAAAATTATAGCCAGCCTTTGGGGAGTATAATCCTGTCTCAGCATGAGCCCACACTAGGGAGTCAGGATGATCCTTTTTTCTGACATTTGACCGCTTAAGTTCCTGAGTGTAGGACTGCCACTCGATGCTCTAGGTGAGATCGATGCCGAGATCCTCCACAGATTTCCACTCCTATCCCCAAATGGAATATAAATCCATGTTTGCTATCTAACTTAGCCTGTGAATACCCTTTGTATTGAGATGAGCGAGAAGGCCAGGTGACAAGGCAAAAGAGTCGTTGCAACCAACCCACGGATCCCTGCCAATCCGAAGATTTTCGCCATTCCCCACCTGCCAAGCCAATCCTTTTTCAATGATTTTGAAAGACTCTGAAGTGGCCTTCCAGATAACCGAGCAATTCTTACCTTTTTTGTTTGGACTCCGGATCCAATCTTCTAGCGGCATGGGGTCAATATATTTTCTTTTGACTACTCTAGTCCAAAGGTTCTCTGCTGTTATAATTCGCCAACCTGATTTGGCTGCCAGAGATTGGCTAAAATCAATGAGCTGTTTGATGCCTCAACCCCCCCATTCCTTTGGTCTAGCGATCTTATCCCAAGCAACCCAGGGAAGGACTGAGGCTTCTTTAGCACCCGACCACAGAAATCTGCTACATATTTGTTTGATTTTGTGTAGAACTCCTTTTGGTATCCAGGTCAAGGCAGCCCAGAAGACCGGGATGGCCTGAAGAACAGAGTTTATCAGCGTAAGCCTGCCAGCCCTTGATAGCCATTTGAAACTCCAGTGTGATATCCTTTGTTCAATTTTTGCCACCAGCCAGTTCCAATCCTGCTTTCGATATGCAGACGGTTTTAACCAATACCCCAGGTACTTGAAAGGCTGATCCATATTGCATATTTCAAAGGGCAGGAATGAAGAAATCGAGTTCTCCTCTTGCCTGGAGAAAGCTTCCATAATTAAGTGAGACTTCCTGGGATTTATTTGGAGCCCTGTAGCTTTCAGAAAGATTTCAAGAATGTCCTTGAGCTCTTTTATTTCATTTATATTTCCACTTGTAAACAGTAAAATATCGTCTACAAATAGGAGATGAGTTATGAAAAGATTTACAGCTACTTCCAAACCTGTAACCAAACCTGCTCTCTTGGCTTTTGAGATCAATCTGCTGAGGCCTTCAGCCGCCAGAAGAAAAATCAAGGGTGAGAGGGGGCATCCTTGTCTCAATCCTCTCTGGCTTTTGAAAAATTGAGATGCAGCCCCATTAATCAAAACAGCAAAACAAACATTAGAAATACATCCCATTATCCAATTTATGAACTCCACCTTAAAGCCAAGATGGGTCAGAAGCAGTCTGAGATAAGTCCAGCTTATCCTGTCGAAGGCTTTAGACAGATCTAATTTAAGCACCGCCCCTTTTTTCCTTGCTTGTCTAATGCTGTGAATGGTTTCCTGGGCCACTCCAATGGCTTCATGGATTTGACGGCCATCCAGAAACCCAAATTGCTCGTTGGATATACAAGCTGAAAGTATTGGCTTCAGGTGAACCGCTATGACTTTTGCTATGATCTTGTATATAGCATTACAGAGAGAGATAGGTCGAAAATCTTCAAAAGATTCCGGGTCCTCTCTTTTCGGAATGAGGGCAATGAAGGTTGCATTAAAAGGACCATAGATTTCTCCTTTTTTTCTTGACTCCTCCACAACTTCTGTTAGCTCATCGCCAATCTGCTCGAAGAAATGAGTAAACAGCTCAATGGTCCAACCATCCGGACCAGGACTTTTGTCTTTTGGCATTGATTTTATGACATTTTCTATTTCCTCCTTAGACACTTCTCTATAAAGATTTTCTGCTTCCTCCTCCTCCACAAAACGAGGGAAAGCTTGGGCAGTTCGAATGATTTCGGTTATAGAAGTTCCCCCCGGATCAGCAAAGAGGGATTGGAAATGACTCTTCCCCAAATTTGAAACAGCCTCAAAAGATGAGTGCTCCCTTCCATCCGCGTCCTTTAATTTCCAAATGGTATTTGCATTTTTCCGCCCCTTTGCATAGTTATGGAAGAATTTTGTATTTTCGTCCCCCGCTTTCAGCCAAATAGCCCTACTTTTCAACCTCCATTCCTCTTCTTTGTCCAGAAGAATCTTGGCTCTGCGTTTTTCTAACCCCAGAATTCTTTCTTTTGCCTCTTGAGAGATGTAAGCATCAGCATCCGGATCTTCTAAGGCACTTAGAGCCTCATCGATTCTGGCCAAATTCTCGTTTGATTTCCTCTTTCTGTTTGCTGCCCATTCTATGGTTGCCCTCTTCAGCCTTTTTAAATTCTTCATAAAATGTGCTCCTTTGTTTTCCGGAGGGGAAGAGCCCGGGTGCCGCCAAGTGTTCCGGAACAACTGAAGAAAGGACTCCTCCTGGAGCCAAGTAGCATTGAACTTGAAAGGAGAAGCCGGCTTGGGAGGGGTCTTTGAAAACTCAAGGAAGATAGGAAAATGGTCCGAGTTTCCCCCTTCACCCACCCATTGCCTGAAGAGAGGGATATAAGAAGCCAGTGACTCATTTATGAGAAATCGGTCCAGTCTTTTAGCAATTCGCTCCTCTCCCGTTCTTCTGTTTCGCCAGGTCGGCTTTGCCTTTATTATGTTTACATCAATAAGATTATGAGTCTGAAGGGCTTTTAGGAAAAAATCGGCCAGCGAATCTTCCCTTGCATTTGGTCCCCAGGCTTCGGCAACCCCTAAAGAAAAATTTAGGTCCCCCCCAAGGAGCAGCTTTTTGTCTTTTAACAGCTCTTTGGAGAAGAAATCATTCCAAAAAGAAACCCGTCCCTGACAGGGACCATACACATTGATGACCAGAAAAGGTAAATCAAAATCTGGAGAAAGGACCTCCAACCCGAGAGCATGGGACAGACCCCAAGAGTTTAAGACCTTTAATCTGCCCTGTTTAAAACCAATAGCAAGACCGCCGGAATGGCCGAGAGCATCCAAAGCAATGAAAGTCCAGCCCGGAAATAGAGAACAGAGGGAGGATTCAACATCAGCACTCTTGCCCAGAGTTTCCTGGAGAAAGACCATATCCGGGTTGTGGCGAGAGATTAAATCTTTTAGAGCTAGTTTTTTGGGTTTACTAGCCAACCCCCTACAATTCCAAGAAAGACAAATCATTTGATAACCATCTCAGGGGTTTTTGCTGCTCTAAGAACCCCAGGGATCGACATTTGTTTACCATCCGCTACATCAAATTTTGCCTTAGCTTGTGCTTTAGATAAAAGAGATTTTCTCCCTCTGCCTTTTTTTGAGAGACTCTTCGTCGACTCAGGGCAGAGACCACCAACCGATTCCGGAACAAGCTGAAGGGTTGCTGGTTTTTTACTGTGAGATCTGAGGTTATAGTGTCGGACTGAGGATGAACTACCCGAATTCTGGCCCAACTTAGAAGGGTCCTCACAGATCTGGTTTTGTGGAGGAAGAGCTTTTGAATGAACAACCGCAGAAGGGCAGTTTGGAACGTCCGAAGGTATTCCTTTGTGGGGCTGTTCATCATCCTCATGTGGCGGAATCACTTCCTCCCGATGCAGGTCCTCTTCCGGTGGGGTATTTTGAGATGCTCTCTGGTGCTCTACTTCTGTGCTGAATTCCTCCATTGGCTCCTCATTTTTCCTTAGGAAAACCTCCATATCCTCTTCTCTGCCCTTCATTTTCCTTCTACTTTTCCCCAAAGGGCATTCCCTAGCCAAATGTCCGTAATCATGACAACGGTGGCACCTGAAGGGAAAGAGTTCATAATCCAATAATGCGAAAGTTAATTTGATAATGATACAAAAAAGTGAATGCTCCATCGCATTCTTCCTACACTTGCACACATTAAATTATTTAACCATTGAATTGAAATAAACACGCAGACACAACTGAAATCAAAATGAACCCTACAAGTAGTTGTGCATACCTCCACCCATGACACAATGAAACCAACTATAATCTCATCTCCCAGACAAAACTAAATGCACATGGTTAAAAATCCATAAAAGAATACTGACATATAAACACCATTAAAGAAGTCTAAAAAAACCCAAAACAAGGAAGCAAGTTATAAGCAAAGGAAAAAAAAGGCAGTTAGGACTCTCAGCTCCACACATACAGGGAAAATGATAGTAGAACAAAGAACAAATAACAAATAACAGTCAGGGAAATTAGAAAATATAAAATCCCACGCTGCATGTCACTCCTTGCGTGAGGATAGCTAAAGGACCGTAACAAACCCAGGTTGATTTTCCATGTAAATAAAATAAGCCCAAGGTCATGGGACACATATTCCAAGTTGAATGGTGGAAAACATTATAGTGGACATCATTTGTGGTTCAATAATGGCTATGGAAATGGGAAAAGGCACGGGAAAAGGAAAAGAGGAAATAAATGACATTTAATTATGAGAAATAAAGGAAAATAAGAGAAAAGGAAGGCGAAGAGACACAGATATGCATGCAAGGGAAATTAGAGAGAAAATGAAGGAAAATTAAAGAAAATAAGAGATCAATGATAAAAATGAATAAGAGAAACAATTGAAAGCTTTTGTCAGTTTTTGTTTTGGATCAATTTCAGAAAGAGAGAGAGAGAGAGAGAGAGAGAGAGAGAGAGAAAAGGAGAGTAAGGGAGATCAAGGACAAACTTGAATCAACAACTACAATAAGAAGATTTTTCAAGTAACAAGTTGCATGTTTAATTTCCCTACTCGGATTGGAATGGTACATGAATTTTGTTATTGGGTTCATTTGTTGTCATTAGCATGGGTTTTTCCTAGATTGATATTGGTTTTAGCGTTGTCTTTCCATTTATTGGATAACCATGGTTTATGGGATTCATTATTGGTTGAGATTTGGATTGCTAGAAGGTCTTGGATCCAGTTAAGGTGGTCTCAGGAAAATCCCAAGGGTTGAGGGTGGAGATGGTTTTCTCTAGGAAGCCATCGATAAGTGAGTGGAGACATGAAAATTCATTTGGGCATGGTGAAGGAATTCTAAGGCATCCAAGATTGCTTTGGTTTTATGATCTCAAGACTAGTTTAGGTGAGATCACGATAGCTTGAGAGTGGAGGTGGTTTAACCTCTAGATTCCCTATTTGGTTATGTCTTTGTTTATCCCATGAGATACCACATTCATGCTTGGAATATGGTACGAGGGTGATTGGATGAAAGAGAGATTTGGTTCAACTAAATCTATGGTTGGGTGGTACATGGAAGTCCCAGACTTGGTTGGCCTTGCATATGTTAATATGAGTTATTTTCCTAATGTGATCAATGAGCACATGTATTGGTTATTATGTCGATTTTATGGATTCCTTGTCATGGTTCATATTCTAGTTATATGCTGGTTACATGCATGGTTATATGATTTCGTCTTACTGTGGATCTTGTTCATGATTCTATAAGTTATTGAATGGTTGATGAATGCATGGGCTAACAAGTGTTGTTGTAGCTACTTGAAAGGGCATTGAACCTTCTTGATGATTCTCTGATGAAGTTTAGACGTTTATGATCATATATAAATTCATGACCTGTAGGTTCTATATTTATCATATGTTTGATGAAATTTCTATAATTTATTAGGCATGTTTTAGGCGAGATCTAGCCCTAGTATTAATTGTTTAGACTTGTCATCATCTAAAAATTGATTCTGGAAAGGCCTGAGAAGTTTTGGGTAGTGTTCTAGAGGCTAGCCTTAAAAAGTGGCACAAATATCATGACCGCTGGAATAGTACAGGGAATTTTTGGTCATAATTGCAAGGAGAAAGGCTTATGGGTGCGGTTGAAGCCTTCCACCCACATGCACAATATGTTATGGGTGCAGTTGAAGCCTTCCAATTGCATGTACAATATGTTATGGGTGCATTTGGGGTTTGAAGATTGTGAAAATGAGTTCTAGCTCAGGAGTTGATCAACATGGGTGGTTGTCATGCTACTGAGTGATCTAGTGTCCCTGAGGGCTAATAGTATGTGTTATCGTTTGTAGGCCCCACTTACACAAATGGAACTTGAAGGTTGGGTCATGTCATAGTAACACTCAACTCATGTTTACCTTAGAGAGCTTGTAAAAGTGGGTAAATGTTGGAGGAGGGGTTACAGGGTGGTATTAAAGCAGTTCCGTTTCTTGCAACCTTTCCTATGATACATGTGTTACATGTGTTATATATTGGTAACAAAGTGAGGTTGTAGTATTGGACCTCGGGGTAAATGCATGTTGTTATGCATGCATGTCAGTTGTCTATATGTTGATTGTGCATGCATGTTAGCTATTTATTCTTATGGTTATGATATCCATGTATGAGTTGGTATTCTTGTGATATTGTATCGTGCTAATTTGAACTGGCCTATGTAGATGCAATAGCCTCCCTTGAGATACATTGAGGTATGATTTTGTTTATGTCTTCTATTTGGTGTTGGGTGTGGAGTATGATTATCTTCTTTATTCATAGATATTTCCATGTTGGACCCTACTTCGTAACGGGGTGGAAACACTGCCCATTTGATTAGCATAAGGGGGGTCTGGGGGGGCGGGGGATGATGATTTTATGAGCCCCCCTGGTAGGGGTTCGAGGGAAATGCCCCTGAAGCTAAAAATAGATGTAAAATTGCCTTGTAAAATATTTTAATTTCGTAGTCAATCTGAGCCATTCCTTAGGTAGATGATCTAACAGTAGAAGTTATGTTTAATCTAGGGTTGTTTTCCCTAGAAAGCAACCCCTCACTATATATTAGGGAATTGTATTGTGGCCATGCATATGTGTATTCTGAGCAAGATAGAGAGAGGATATTGTGTGAGAGAAAAGAGGAAATTACAACGGATTTGGTGTAGCTTGTATCTCTTCATTTTGGTGGATAATATAAAGGAAGGATTGGCTGTTTCTCTATGGACAGAGCCCAAATTTGGTGAACCATGTATATCTGTGTCTCTCTTGTTTTATGAATTTTCTATGTTTGTGTTTCTACAATATTTTATGTGTTCCATTGCTTTGTAATATATAATTTTCTAACAATTGGTATCAGAGCCAAAGGCCTATTTCAATGATAAATCGTAGGAGAGAAGGGTTCCTGGTTCGAGTGGGAGAAGTGGCGGAAGATAGTAGGTTTAGGGTTGAGAAATTTAATGAAAAAAAAATCAAAACTGGAAGATGCATATGGAAGATCATTTTTATCAAAAATATTTGTACCTACCATTGAGCGAGAAAACAAAGAATTCGACGAGTGTGACAAACACAGAGTTAGAGATTCTCGACAGAAAGGCACTTGGAACAATACGAATGTGCCTAGCAGCATCAGTAGCCTTTAATATTTCAAAGGAAATGACAACAGATGGTTTGATGTCGGGATTGACAAAACTAAATGAAAAACCCTCAACCTCAAATGAGGTATTTCTTACTAAGAGTTTATTTAATATGAAGATGTCAGAAGGTGGATCTTTTGCTGATCATTTAAATGAACTTAATACGGTTACCAGTCAGTTAAGTTCTATAGGGGAAAATTTTGATGATGAAGTTAGGGCTCTGTTGTTTCTGTGCTCATTGCCAATAAGTTGGAATGGTTTAGTTATTGCCATTAGTATCTCTATCTCTGGATATAGTACTTTAAAGTTTGATGATTTTGTTAGTGCAATCCTTAGCGAGGAAATGCAATGGAAAAGCTTTGGTGAGACATTAGGTAATGCTTTGAGTGTAAAGACTAAGGGAAGAAAAATGGAAAGAGGAAAGAGCCTAGGATATCGTAGTAAGTGAATGAAAGACAGATCCAAGTCCAAATCAGGGATAATGTGTTGGAAATGCGGGAAGAAATGACACCTAAAGAAATATTGTAAGTCTCAGAAGGGAAAAGAAGGAGACACACAACAAGAAAACAACCATGAAGCGAATGTGACAATTGATGTGTTGCAAGATGCTTTGATTCTTTCATTAGAAAATATTATTGATGTATGGGTGGTAGATTCAGGGGCCTCATTCCATGCCACACTTAATAGGAAACATTTTTGTGATTATGTTCAAGGAGATTTTGGACAGGTTCGTTTGGGTGATGATAAACCTTGTAAAATCAATCGAATCAGTAAAGTTTTCATAAAACAGCATAATAGCAACCAATGGTTATTGAACGAGGTAAGATATGTTTTACATTGAAGAAAAATCTAATTTCAACAAAGAAGCTGGGAGGTGAAGGTTGTGTAACTACTTTTAGAGATAAAACCTAGAGGGTCACTAAAGGAACCTTGGTAATAATAAAACAACAAAAGGTTGCTACATTGTATTTATGCAATGGTATTTCTAATTCTGTTAATGCTTTAACCTCCACAAGAGCATATACACCATTGTGGCATCATAGGCTTGGGCACATGAGTGAGAAGGGGATGCAGATTCTTCACTCAAGAAATTTGTTGTCAGGTTTGAAGCATGTTGATTTGGATTTACGTGAGAATTGTGTTTATGGAAAACATAAGAGAGTTAGATTCCTCAGAGTTGGGAAAGAAAAGAAGAGCGAAAAATTAGAGCTTGTGAATACATATGTATGGGTACCTTCTCAGGTATCATCTCTTGGTGGCTCTCATTATTATGTTACTTTTATTGATGATGCAACCATAAAAACTTGAATTTATTGTATTCAAAATAAATATGATGTATTTGATACTTTCAAGAAATGGAAAGCTTTGGTTGAGAATGAGATAGGAAAGAAGTTGAAGTGTCTTAGATCAGAAAATGGAGGTGAATATTGTAACAAAGATTTTGATAAGTATTGTTCATAGCACAAAATTCACAGAGAGAAAGTTCGAGGAACACCATAAGAAAATAGTGTGTTAGTAAGGATGAACATGTGATGGCACAGGGTCCCCTGGGGTCATTTTTATAAAAAGTTTTTGTTATTATTGTAAAATCTCCACATTTTGAGGAGTGGAGCGTGAAGGTCGATAGGAGTCAAAGGGGATTAAGGAAGGTCAAAGCCCCTTAGTTGTTAGAAGTTAAGTTGTTTTGTTACCTGCCCATGGTTCGTGGACCATGGTATTGTAATAGAAGATGATGTAAAAATGAGTCGTAAAGAGTCATGAAAGATATCTAAGAATCTATATGTGTGAATAATATAAGTAAGAGGTCTATTTTCTGTACTTAGGCGAAGGGGAAGACTCCTGCAGCTGCATGTGCAAAGACTTTGGTAAGTTTGTAGTTGAGTGTGGAGGCCCCTGCAGTTGTGTGCGTAGGGTAGAAAGAGTTTGTAATAGAAGATCTGGGCATAATAAAAGGATATTTTGGAGCATTATCTATGTGTGTGTTATGATTTACTTCTGAATTTAATTTATGTTCACTCTATTTACTATAATTGATCATGAAACATACTTAATAGATGCATGAAAGTGGTAGAACTGGTTAATTACATGATGTTATGAATGTTTAGAGCAATTAGCAAAGATTTAGATATGTTATTTGTAAGTTACTGTAATTTCCGCGTTTCAAGGGTTAAGGTTTGCGAAGGTTAGAATAAAGCCCTAGAAGTAACAAAAAACCCATCACATAGTACTTTGGATGCAAAAACCTAGTTCTGGCATCCCCCAATATTGCCTCAGGTGAGACTGCAACATGTGCTATGCGGGTTGTTTCCAAAAGGGTCGGTAGTGTAGGATTTTGTTGGTTAGTGCAACTAACTTTGAACCTGGGTCCAAGCCCCCTCAACCCAACAAATGGTTCCATTGCCGGGATCGGGATCTATCTGAGGAATATGTGATGAGAAATAAGTGGATATCAACTAAGAAAGAGATTGAAAAGTGGATTGATCGGAAGTTGCACGAGTTTGCAGCCCAGGAAAATAGGAATCCATGCTTGTGGAAAGAAGAGTGGTTGAATAGATACATGTATAGAGAAGAACACAAAATTTTCTTCTGCTCTTTTACGTGCGAATTATACGAATGGTTGTCTAACTTGGTAGACAATCAAGGTATGTGGAAGCTGGATAACCCTATTGTGTGGACTCCAGAGCTAGTGAGGAGCCTTGAAGGTTATGAAAACAAGATCACGAGGGTTGTCAATTATTGGATTGATAATATTTTGGGTGGATTCAATAATGAGTTCGTGATCGATACATCTGTCAGTTATAACGAAGTTGAACATCGATTTTTCAAAGAACCAAGAGGTAAGTATCTGAAGTCCCTGAAAACTTGGATTAAAATGCTATTATGTGAAAAATGAGTTATGCCATTGAATTGATGTTCAGTCGAGACTTGATGGGAATTACGGGAAGTGGAAAGCCATTTAGAAGGAATCTAGATTCAGGTGCTGAATATAGTCCTTTATTGGGAGCGTTTGATAGTGACGAAGAAAGTAGTGATCTGAAGACGACTCAAGGTGCACCGCAGATGGTAAATCAGGGTATAGGGGGGGATATCACCTCCATCCACTCTACCTCCGCCATCACCTCTACCTCACACACCTACACCTACACCTTCGCATCCACCTCCACCTCCAGTATTCAATATGGAAAACACTATGAAGATGCCCCTATTCAAGGGTTACAAAAGGCCCCAATCAATTTTGGTTTGTAGCAGATGTTGTCTGGAAGTCACAACAGATAACATATGATGACCTGAAGAAAGTGTAGTTGGTTGCAACATTACAAGAAGAGCACTAATATGGTAGATTAAGTATTGTTTGACTCATCCAGCTGCAATGCTGAAAGATATGAAGGATGCACTGAATAATGAATTAAAAAATCCCAAGTATCAAGCTTAGTCTGTAACTGAGGTTAAGGAAATTCAACAGAAGGTAAATGAGTCTGCGTGGGATTTCGATCAAAGGTTGAAATGTTTGCTACAACAGGATAATATGCATATCACGAATGAACAACACAAGGATTAGTGTATTGCTTCATTATTACCTCATTTGAGATTTCCGTTATCACAGTAGAAGAAGATTGGAAGTCTCACCTATTCATGATACGAATTTGGGAGTGCAATAGATTCAGTCACAGTTGGCTAGCCTACATATGGAGTTGGAGAGTCTAAAAAAGAGAAAGGAATTCCAAAATGAGACTCCAACGGAAGTAAGGCATTCAAAATGTAAAGGCCATGGTCAAGACTAGGATCATTGCTCGATGTATCAAAATTATCTAGTTTGGGGAGGTACTATCCCCCTAAAGCTAGAAAATGCCACTGGGATGAGTACAAGTGTGGTACCATGGTGCACTATCTGCTAGGTCACAGGAAAACATACAACAAAAAATTGTCATTTGTTATAGAAGTTTGTGTAGACTCCCCAACAATTGTTTTGCAACTGTTGCAAATCTGTTGGTCATGCCGAGCACAATTTCTGAAGTTATGAATTGATGATGGAAAAACACCAACATATAGAGTAAAGATGGAGGCACGTCCTCAGCAATATCAAGGCACAACTGCAACACACAGAGGATTCTAGGGATGAGGAAGAGGACAAGTGGGAGGATATGGAATAGGTCATGGCCAAATCATTTGTTACAATTTTGGAGAACCAGGTCACTTTTCTCAAGATTATTAGAATCCAACGCACTACCAGGTCACTTTTCTCAAGATTATTAGAATCCAACGCACTCCTCTTGTCAATATTGTCGACGGTTTGATCTAGTCATCAAAGATTGTCCCATGCTCATCGCAAATATGCAACAAAAGAAGATCCAAGCCCAACAACCTACTCAAAACATCCAGATGATGAGATCATAACTGCGCGAAGATGGACCCTGTGTTAATATTGTTACGCAGAGTGGTATAACTACTGAGGAGGATAAAGGGAAACAACGAAAGGAAAATATCTGGGTACAAAATGCTGCTGACAAGGAGCATGGATTTGATGTGAATAAAGTAAAAGAAACTTTTATGGAGGCGAAGAGGACCTTTGTGGATGTGGGAGCCCCTACATTGAAGGCTCAGAGTACACGCACAAAGAAACTTGTAGAAATCAGTACTGTGTAAGAAATAGATCCCTCATTGTTGACATCTTTCTTACAAACCTGCATGAAGCTCCTGAGAGACCAAAAAGTAGTGGAGGGACTACAAGAATTGATAAATAACAAGTCACTCCCTGAAAAATATGCAGTGCATAAGGTGGACAAAGGTAAGAAAAGGACTGGTCGGGAGATGTGATTGACTGCCCATATTGGAGATTTGAAATGGACCAAGTGATCCTTGATTTGATGTCTGATCCAAATGTTTTGCCAAAGAAAACCTGGGAAAGAATGGGTAGACCAACACTACAATGGTCCCTGATCCAACTGAGAATGGCGAATCAACAAAATATTATTCATATGGGGCACATACATAGAGTAACTGTGGATATTGAAGGGGTGTACACCATAGCCAATTTTGAAGTGATCGAAATAGTGGATGACAGTAACCCATACCTAGTGCTGCATGGCATTGACTAGCCATTTGATATGAACACAATCATCAACCTCAAGAATCACAACATGACATTTGAAAATAAGGAACTAAGGGTTATTGTTTTATTAGATCCGGCCGAGGGTGCATGATATACTGAACCAATAAGAGATTATTATGAGGAGGATGATATTGCGAAAATCTATAAGCGTGGGATGCTGATTGGATCAACCCTACTGTGGATGGGTGAATTACTTGGGAAAAGGGAAGATCCTGCATTTCAAATTCAGATGAGGAGCTTGAGCACTGGCATAACAGATTGCATGAGGTATCGTCGTTGTGATGAAACATTATCACTAATTCTCTCTAATGTATATCCACTAAGGTACGCAACTTACCGTATTATGATGGCTTAGAAGATGTTAGTTTAATTTTGGATAAATTTGAAAGGGATGTCTTGGAGGAACATCAGTTCCAGGCATTAGACCTTGCGTTGAGAGCTACACTTGCCAGATGGTGGGGTACACATAAGAGAAACTTTGCAGACTTGAAGGAATATCGATGGATGATGAAGCTGTGGTTTGGGTATGCCAATACCCGCATTACAAAGAAATATACAATAAAGGGAAATTTGATTTGAATTAGATCCTAAAACACTCTCTAAGTTTTCATGACTGGTTCAAATTATGCTAAAAGATTCAAGTTTTAGAGAAATCAAATCTATCAAAAGGAATCCTCATAAACAATAGCAGTTGTGGCCAGAGTGGAGCAACGAGGACCCTCGGTCGAGCGCGCAGACCGTTGGCCCATGGTAACCCACACTAGCACAAACTGGAAAAACTGTAGGCCAAATCAAGAAATGGGGGTGGTTTCTGATATGCGATTAGCGTTAAGCACTAAGCGTTAATTGCGTATCACAAGGCGTCCCCCTCAGTGAAGGAAAGCCTGAAGCGCCCGGACCCGAAATCTTTATGAAAAATGGAAAAGTAACTGTTTTGGTTCCATAGCGTGGGATTCCACAAACCGGTAAGATATCAGAAGGCCTCGAGGCAGTAAGTAGTTTTGACTGAGTCCCGCCCGATGCCACACATCGAGCGACACGCGTCCAGTGGATGAGAGAGAAAACCTCCCACATCGGATGAGTAAACATTGTGCGAATTTTCTCCCCCAATATGAAGGAAGACCATAGGATCTAGGGGGCCCAGATCAACGACGAAGATGCATCCCGATGATTGACTGGATTTGACAGGTCAAAAAGTAAGATGACAGGGGATTTGAAGTTCGACGTTGATGATGAGTTGGCAAACGATTCATGATTCGCGGGTGATCTTGAAGCAAACAGAATTAACGACCATTCAAATATGATTCAAGGAATCTGACACCCAGTTCATTGGGAAACAGGTGGCCACCTCCTTGTGAGGTGTTACCCAGTGATGATGACGCACAGCAGAGGAATTCGAACAGACAGTGTTAAGGAAACTAGAAGGCCGGGAAGTGGAAATGAATAATCAAAAGAGCAGACTGGCTTTAAAAGCCATGACCTGACAGAAGCAGAAAGATAACACAGGAGGCAAAGTAACAGAGATGCAGGAAGATAATAAGTGGAGAACAGAGAGTAGAAGCCGAGCTAACCTAAAGGCAGCATCGAGCCAGACAAAGCTAGAGAGAGTTAGAGAGCCTGTGTACTCCATTGAAGGCTTGAGAGGTTCAAGCAAACTCCTCGACATAGGCCTGTCATACTATTGTGACCCTCAGAGGTTGAGTTTAAGTAAGGAGAGTTTGTGCACTCCATTCCTACTGACTTCATTCTATTTAATGAGTCTCGAATCGAGCTCACTATTGTAAAACTCTGCTTGAAAACATAATAGAGAGGCCACCACTGAAAGGCTAGACTAGGAGACGTAGCCTAGGAACATTGGGTGAACTCCTTATTAAACTTGTTTTGTTTACTTGTTTGACTGTTATTTTTTCTCTAATTGCCTCAGTGTCTATGTATTCTAGCAATCTTATCAATCCATTGCATAAGTAACATAGGCACATCGATGCACATGAGTTTGTAATACCTTTAATTCTTTGTCCTGGATAAATTCCAAATCAAGTGGTATCCGAGTTGTAGGTTACTAAGGCTAGAAAAGCTTGGGCTAGATTTTGTTGTTGAATGCTAACTAGATCAAAGTTTAAATTAGGAGAAGGAGAGTTGATTGAAACTAACCTGGAAATTGGAAGAGTCTATTCTAAGAGGAAAATGTTAGAAGAAAATCCCTTGGAATCAGACCCCCAGTTCATGGATAGTTTTATGACCATGAGATCCATGCTGGAGGAAATGTATAGGGAATTTAAGAAAAATATAGATGAATATTCATCAAACTCCAAACAAGACAAAGGAGTAGAAGAATCTCTCCTCCATGACCATTCTAAAGGAAAAGGGAAAGAAGAAAATTTTCTCACACCTCCTAATATCCCTCAAAATAAAAAGAAGACATCTTTGATTAAATTAGATGTTGAATTTGATTTACCAATATATGATGGAGAGTTGAATTCATAGCAGCTGGATAATTGGATCAGACAGATTGATGTTTATTGCAGAGTGAAGAGCATTGCCTCAGACAAGAGTAAGATTCAGCTGGCTAGCCTACGCCTTGGAGGCACTGCCTTGGTATGGTGGGAAGGTAGGACAAAAGTTGGCATGAAGAAACATGGTAAGATTCTTTTTGTCTAGAGTGAATTTGTTTCTACAATTAAAAAGCAATTCTATCCACTAGCCTACATGCAGCAATCCATGATGAGTTGGAAAACTCTTCGAAAACTAAAAGGGAAAAGTGTACAAGGTTACACCCAAGAGTTCAGGAAAAGAGCTTTGATTCTAGAAATTTCTTTAGACTCACCTAACTCTATTGAAGTATATAGGTGGTATACACAGCTACATGAGGCACACTATCCTCATGTTTAATCCCACTAGCATAGATGAGGTATCCGTTCAGGCTACGCATCTAGAAGCTAGAGGTAAGAATCGAAACCCAGAAGTTGGGGGATCATCCAAACCCACTGCAAGAAAACATAAGGAGAAAAGAAAACATAAATGGAAAGAGAGGAAGATAAACACTGTACAGAAAAGCAAGTATTCATGCACTCACTCTAAGAAGGATGGGCATGATGATGAACACTGCTGGATTCTGCATCCGGAGCTGAAACCTGAGAAGTTCAAGGGCAAGAAGAAGAAGACTGCTGCAACTATTCAAAAGTATTTGGGGTCAAACTCAGGAGATGAAGCAACAATCACAGCCACAGGTATAAAAGGTAAAAATTTTGAAGCATCTACTAGTAATTCTGCACAATCTACTGATAATGAAGAAAATGAGAGAAAAAGACATGAGCTTTTTCATATTTGAGTTATTTCCGATCATCAAAAGATTGATACTTTGTTTGATAGTGGCTCACAAGTAAATTTAATTTTTGAAGCAACTGTAAAAAAATTGGGATTACTAACCACACCTCACAAGAAACCATATCCATTAGGTTGGTTATGTGATAAAGCAAGGCTACAAGTGACTAGACAATGTAAACTTAAGTTTTCTTTTGGGTCAGCATTTGTAGATGAGGTTGAGTTAGATATAGTTCCTTTGGATATATGTGGAATTGTTTTAGGAAGTCCTTACTTGTATGATAGTAAAGCTATTTTCTATAGAGCTGAGAAAAAGTATCTACTCGTTAAAGATGGAATCGAATATATTGTAAGAGCTCATAAGCTCAAGAATAATTATACTCTCATAAACTCAGGGAAGATGAAACGAATTGTAAATTCATGCAATTTTTTTTTACTGATGGTTGTAAAGGAAAAGAAACCTAATAAAACCAATGTATTTGACGGCTGTGATGCTAAACAGTAAGCTGATTTAGAAAAAGTTGTTTTAGAATATGATATATTGTTTCAAGAACCTAAAGGTCTGCCACCCTAAAAGGAAATAGTGCATGATATTAATTTGCAGCAAGATTCTCCATTGCCTAACATCAGAATGTACAGGTTGTCCGCTTTAGAGAATGCAGAAATCAAGAAGCAGGTATAGGAGCTGATCGAGAAGGGGTTCATCAGACCTAGCACATCACCATGTGGGTCTCCAATTGTTTTGGTGAAAAATACAGATGGCTCATGGAGAATGTGCATTGATTACTGAGCACTGAATAAGATAATGATAAAAAATCGTTATCCCCTTCCTCGCATATATGATCTATTAGATCAGTTGAAAGAAGTTGTTTATTTTTCCAAGTTAGAATTGCATAGTGGCTATCATCAGGACAGAGTTGCGGAGCAAGATGCATGGAAGATTGTTTTCAAAACAAAGCAGGGATTGTATGAGTGGTTGGTTATGCCTTTTGGCTTAACTAATGCTCTTTCTACTTTCATGAGAATAATGAATGATGTACTCATACCTTTTCTTGATGATTTTGTTATTGTATATTTGGATGACGTTTTTATATTCAACAAAACGTGGGAAGAACATTTAAAGCATGTTAAGCAGACACTAGATGTTTTGAAAAGATAAAATCTTTATCTTAAACTCTCAAAATGTGAATTTGGCAAAACATATTTGAATTATTTGGGACATATAGTAGGGGGTGGTGAATTGAAGATAGATCCCTCTAAGGTTGCAGTGATTGTAAACTGGCCTAAACCCAAATCTGCTATAGAAGTTAGAAGCTTCTTAGGAGCAACACAATATTGGAGAAAGTTTATTTCTAACTTTTCCTTAATTGCAGCTCCCTTACATGCTTTAACAAGATTGAACAAGGTGTTTCAATGGGGAGGAAAATAGCAAAAAGCCTTCAACGCCTTGAAAGAAAAGATTAGTACAGCACCAGTACCAACACTGCGCAATATTCAAAGATGATTTGAGATTGAAACAGATGTCAGTGACTATGCAATGGGAGCAGTGTTGATGCAACATGGTCAACCCATATGTTATCATTTTGAGACATTTAATTCTGCAGTAGTTAACTATCCCACATATGATAAAGAATTGTATGCATTAGTACAGAGTGTGAAAAAGTGGAAACATTACTTAATGGGCAAAGAGACAGTTACACATACTGATCATCAACCACTTCAATATCTACACTCCCAAACTAAGTTGCAGCAATCAAGACACTATAGATGGATGGGTTTTCTACAACAGTTTCATTTAGTCATTAGATATAAAAATGACATACATAATAAAGTTGCAGATATGTTGTCCAAACCAATTATAAATGCATCTACTATACTTAAGCATAATTCAGTATTGCATGAGAGCTACATTGAACAATATGCTCAAGATATAGATTTTAAAGATGTATATGCAACCTTAAGTCAATGCAAACAAGTAGAAGAATTGGATTATCATGTTAAGGACCCACTCTTGTATCATTTTAGGAAGCTATGCATTCCACAAACTGAAAGAGTAAAGATAATTCGAGAAGCACACACTTCTCTAATATTAGGTCACTTTGGTGTAAGTAAAACAATTGCACAACTGCAAACATTTTGTTATTGGCCAAAATGAATGAGACAGTTTCTAGATATGTAAGAAGGTGTACCATGTGTGCTAAAAGAAAGCCCAAACATAGAAAACTAGGCTTGTACACTCCACTACCAGTTCCTTCTCATCCTTGGGAAAGTGTTTCCATGGACTTTGTTGGAGGACTACCTAAATCTATGAAAGGTCATGACTATTTATATGTTTTTGTGGATAGGTTCAGCAAAATGTGTATTTTAATACCTTGTAACAAATATATTATAGCTGAACAAACTACAAAGTTGTTCTTTCAGCATGTATGGGTTCAATTTGGATTACCCACTTCCATAATATCTGATTGAGATACCTAATTTGTTGGGAAATTTTGGTTAAGTTTGTGGGAATTGATGGACACCAGGCTGAAGAAGAGCACAACTTTTCACCTGCAAATAGATGGCCAAATAGAAGTGGTCAATAGGACAATGATCCAGTTTCTCAAAGGCTATTGCAGCAAGCATCCCAAAATTTGGGATAAACATTTATGTTATGTGCAACATGCTTACAATCGAGCTAAACATTCTTCTACACAGAGATCTCCTTTTGAGACCTATTTTGGTTTCACGCCAAGGTCTCCCTTGGATTTTTTCTTTGGTAAAGACATAGCAGTTGATGGACACAGTGATGTGGACAAGGCAACCAAGTTCATTGAACAAATATAAGAGATTCACGAGGCAGTACAAGAATAGTTGGAAGCCAAGTACAAGGCAAGGCATGACAAGCATCAGATGGAGCATAGTTTCTAAGTTGGTGATCAAGTTTGGCTGTATATCATCAAGGACAAAATGCAAGGTGAAGGTAAGAAGCTAAAGCCAATAAGGTATGGACCTTTCAAGATACTTGAGAAAATTGGTGAGAATGCTTTTCGCCTTAATCTACCAGCTTACATGCACATCTACTCAGTCGTTAATGCAGACAGATTGAGACTATTTGGACCTTCATTAATCGAAGATCCCAAAGAGTAGAGTCAATTGCATTCTATTGATGATCTGTTGCCTGAATATCTTAATGAATTACAGGAAGATACAGTTCTGGATAGGAAGGTAAGAACTACGCATAGAGGGGATGTTGAATACCTCAGGATTGGACTCAAAGGGTCAAAACCAAGCAGTGTGAAATGAATAGAAATTGAGCAAGAGAGGAAGCAATACCCTCACTTTATTGATGCTTAAAAGAAAACCAACTTTTGGTGGTCCAAAAGCTTTTATAGTGGGAAGGTCGTGATCCGAATTGGATCCTAAAACACTCTCTATGTTTTCATGATTGGTTCAAATTATGCTAAAAGATTCAAGTCTTAGAAAAATCAAAGCTATCAGAAGGAATCCTTGTAAACAGTTGCAGTTGTGGCTAGAGTGGAGCAAAGAGGACCCTTGGTTGAGTGCGCAAACCATTGGCCCATGGTAATGCGCACAAGCGCAAACTGACAAAACCGGAGGCCAAATCAAGAAACGGGGGTGGTTTCTGATACACGATTAGCACTGAGTGCTAGGTGCTAATTATGTATCGCAGGGCATCCCCCTCAATGAAGGAAAGCCCTGAAGTGCCCGAACCTGAAATCGCTATGAAAAATGGAAAAGTAACTGTTTTGGTTCCATAGTGCAAGATTCCACAAACCGACAGGATATCGGAAGGCCACGAGGTGGTAAGTAGTTTTGACTAAGTCTCACCAATGCCACACATCGAGTGATATGCATTCGACAGATGAGAGAGAAAACCACCTACATCAGACGGGTAAACATCATGCGACTTGTCTGCTCGATATGAAGGACAACCATAGGATCTGGGGGGCCCAGATCAACGATGGAGATGCGTCCCAATGACTGACCAGATTTGACAGGTCAAAAAGCAAGATGACAGGGGATTTGAAGTTCGATGTGGATGATGAGTTGGCAAACGATTTCTGATTCACGAACAATCTTGAAGCAAACATAATTAACAACCATTCAAATATGATTCAAGGAATCTGACACCCAGTTCATTGGGAAAAATGTGGCCAGCTCCCTGCGAGGCGTCATCCAGTGATGATGACGTAGAGCAGAGGAATTCGAATGGATAGAGATAAGGAAACTAGAAGGTCGAGAAGCGGAAATGAACAGTCAAAAGAGTAGACTAGCTTTAAAAGCTGTGACCTGACAGAAGCAGAAAGGCAACACAGGAGGCAAAGTAACAAAGACGCAAGAAGCTAATAAGTAGAGAACAGAGAGTAGAAGCTGAGCTGACTTGAAGGCAGCATTGAGCCAGACAGAGCTAGAGAGAGTCAGAGAGTCTGTGTATTCCATTGAAGGCTTGAGAGGTTCAAGCAAACTCTTCGGCATAGGCTTGTCATACTATTGTGACCCTTAGAGTTCAGGTTTCAGTAAGGAGAGTTTGTGCACTCCATTCCTACTAAATTCATTCTGTTTAGTGAGTCTCAAATCGAGCTCAATTTTGTAAAAAATCTGCTTGAAAACATAATAGAGAGGCCACCACTGAAAGGCTGGACCAAGAGACGTAGCCCATGAGCATTGGGTGAACTCCTTATTAAACTTATTTTGTTTACATGTTTGACTGTTATGTTTTCCCTAATTGCCTCAGTGTCTATGTATTCTAGCAATCTTATCGATCCATTGCATAAGTAACATAGACACATCCATGCACATGAGTCTATAATACCTTTAATTCTTTGTCCTGGATAAAATCCAGATCACGATCCATATGAGAATCTAGCTCAATGGATGAAAGCATGGGGAAAAGAACCACAACCAGGATGGGTTCACATATTCTACCACACTTTGGATACTATTATGATGAAATTGTATATAGAAATAGAGCTACGACATAAAACTGCGGAATGGGATGTTCTGAAGGAAAGCTTTTTGTTAACTTTCTGTTTTGAGGATGGATTTGAGTGTATTGATGAAGCGTTACAGGAGATCAAAGCTAAAATATTTAGAATGTTGGAAGAATTTGTCACATGGGTACAAATGGACTGGAGTACGTAGCTGCGCCATGCTCTGGAATGCTACAATGTGAGTGCAGGTGAAGGCGAAGAAGATCCTAGGAACATCAATATTTCTAAGTAAGAAATACAACGTGAAGTGGTAGGGCGTAAGGTGGAAGTCCTTGACATCTGAAAGCCCTTGAAGACCAAGCAAGTGAATATTGGGTTGGAAGAACAGCTGAAGTTCGTAAACATAGGTGACTATTGGGACGAGGACATAGTGGACAAAGTCACAGAGTTATTGCGAGAATATTAGGACTTGTTTACCACCAAGTTATCTGATCTAAAAGGGATAGTAGGTGATTTGGGTGTCATGAAGATCACTCTGAAGCTAGATACAAATCTAGTGAAGTAGTACCCATACCGGTTGAATCCTAAGTACAAGGGAAAGGTGCGCATAGAATTTGATAAGATGCTTGCAGTCAGGATTATTGAGCTTGTCAAGGAATCAGACTGGGTTAGTCCTATGGTGGTTTAGGAAAAAAAGATGAAGGATGAAATTTGGATTTGTGTAGATTTGAGAAAGTTGAATGATGCTTGTGTCCATGATCCATTTCCTACACCATTCACAGATGAAGTATTAGAGAATATTGGAGGTTAAGAAGCCTATTTGTTTATCGATGGGTTCCCAAAGTATCATCAGATCAAGATTGCGCTAGAGGATCAGAGTAAGAATACCTTCACTACTGAATGGGGTTGTTTTCAGTATACATTTATGCCCTTTGGACTTAAGAATTTTCCTACAATCTTCTCTAGGGTGGTAGTCGCAACTTTCAAAGAATTTATTCATAAGTTTTTGGAGGTTTACTTTTATGATTGGACAATGCTTGGGTTAGTAAAGAGACATGTTGCTAGTCTTCGCCTCATGCCAAATACTTGTTGGAAGTATCATATATCCCTCAATCTGAAGAAATGCATATTCTGTGTACCATATGGGATACTTTTGGGCCATGTTGTCTGTAAGCAGGGGTTCATGGTAGACCCTACAAAAATTGAAGTAATGATCAATTTGGAGCCTCCAAAGAATCTCAAACAATTTCACATGATGTTGGGCCATACAAGATATTATAGGAAATTCATCAAAGAATATGTGAAGATCACTGCGCCCATGGAGAGATTACTGAAGAAGGACACAACATTTTGCTCGAATGATGATTTCCAGAAGAGTTTGGATGTATTAAAGGAAAAAATGGTCACAATGCCTATTCTAGTGTTCCCTGTCTAGAAGAAGGAAATCCACGTACATGTAGATGCTTCTTGCATAGAATTAGGAGTTGTGCTAACCCAACCATGCACAGGTTATATTGACCACTCGATATCATTTGTGAGCAGGAAATTGTTGAAGGATTGGCGATGGTGTATGCACTCCAAAAGTTCAGGCACTATTTGTTGGGTGCATACTTGAAAATGTACACAAATCATTATGCTTTGAAGTACATGATCAACAAGCCTGTGTTGGGGGGGAGGGGGGGGGGGGGGATTTGTAGATAGTTGCTTCTCTTTCAAGAATATGACTTTGAAGTACTTATGAAGCTAGGGTGATTGAACGCTAGACCAGATCACCTCTTGTGGATTGAGAATGATGACGAACCTAAAAATATGGAGGAAGGATTGCCTGATGCGCAACTCTTTGTTGTGCGCATCATAGATGAACATTTTGTAGACATCATTGAATTCTTGTCTATGGGTACAACTCCTGAAGGATATATGACACAACAAAAAAAAGAATTTTTTGTCAGGCTGCAGATATTTTTGTTATCGCAGGGCACAAATATAAAATGGGATCAGATGAAGTGTTGTGTAGGTATGTCCCGAAGTATGAATGACCAAGTATACTTGCTGAAGCGCTTGGAGGAGTTGAGGGAGGATGTTATGCGGGAAGAGAAACTGCGCAGAAGATCCTATGAGCAAGGCTATGGTGGACAACTGTGCATAAGGATTATAATGAGTATTGTCAAGCTTGTGATGTCTATTAGAGAACAGGGAGGTTGCCGCAAAGGGATGGATATCCTTTGAACACATATGTTTTGTTACAAGCATTTGATAAGTGGGCAATAGATTTCGTGGGAGAAATTCAACCACTAGGAAAGAAGATAGGGGCAAGATACATCACTACAACAACTGAATACTTGACTAGGTGGGCTAAGGCATAGCCCATGAAGGATTGTAGCGTGACCATAGCTGTGAAGTTTATTTTTGAATACATTTTGTCTTGGTTTATCCTCCATAAAATTCCGATGAGCGATAGGGGTTCACACTTCTTGAACGAAAAAATTTCTACCTTGCTTGAAGAGTTCTAGATGTATCATCAGAAAAGTATGCCATACCATCCTGAAGCAAACAAAATGGTGGAAGCCTTTAATAAAATCCTAGAGAATGATTTAATGAGGATTTGTAATGCAAAACAGAATGATTGGGATGTGTGCATACTAGCTATCCTATGGGAATACAGAACCACCTATAAAATGTTGACTAGAAAAATGCCATTTAGACTGGTTTATGGACAAGAAGATGTGATGCCGATGGAGTACATCGTGCCAAGTTTGCGGATTTCTGCAGTTACAGACATGACTGATTGAGATACCATGGAAAAATGCCTCGTGTAGCTAGTTGCATTGGAGGAAGATCATCTCTTAGCTTATTTTCATCAATAGGTGTAGAAGGATCGCGAAAAGGCATGACATGATCACCATATTAAGCAACACACCTTTAAGAGTGGGGATATGGTATTGCTGTATGATAGTAAGTTCATGGAGTTTTTAGGGAAGTTCCAAATGCATTGGCTGGGGCCATATATTATCCAAGAGATTATAGATGGAGGCACAGTTCAACTCGCAAAGCTGAATGGGGGATTGTTTTGAGGAAAGGTTAAAAGGGGTAGGTTAAGATTGTATAGGGGTGATCCCACCCCTGCGCAATGACTATATGAATGAAAGATAGTCTTAGTACTCCAAGCAACTTCAAGGGAGTGAGGGAATATAAAATACACTGCTAGAAGCATGGTTGGGCGAAGTGAATGGGTTGCACGGAAAATCGAGGAAAGGCACAAAGGAGAGTTGCGATAGAGGAGATGCACTAGAATGATGGGTTCTATGTAGCCTAGCCAAAAAGTGACTGTTGGAAGCACTGTAGCTGACTGGATGGCTATTTTTCCATTAAAAGGAGTGGGGGGTGAGCATTTAAGGTGGATATCTTTGGAAATATTTGCCAAACACGCATTAATGATAGGGATTTGGAGGGAACATATGGATTTGAATTCAAATTGGGCTATAAATACAACATCCCTCTCCAAATTCAAACACTTTTCTTCCTGAGAATTTTCCTTGAGATTTTGTGCTTTAGCTTGCACCAAAATAATTGCTGTATGTCTGCAGAATATTGGGAAATACTTAAAGAGAAGATTTCACAACTAGGATTCATGAATTTAACTGATTGGTAGCATGAAATATTCCTCGAAAGAATGACTACAAACTGACTTGAGCCTGGGCTAACCTAACCTATGCCTACTAGTTTGCCTACTACAATGCCTAGGTCACTGAGAGCTAAGCCATATACTTCTGCGACTAGAGAAAAGAAGAAGAAGAAGCCCCAACAAGCACTAGGGTAGCAATTGCTGCACAAAAATCCGATGGAGATCAGAGAAAAGGGTAAAATGGATAGAACCAAATAGCTGATGGAACCTTTGGTTTTATATGAGGAAGAACTAAAAATGGGAATTAAGGAGATTGATGCAAAGGAAGATGAGCTGATAAATTGACAATTGCCTTACATACCACCAAGGAAATCCACAACTAAAGTTCCTAAAGACTCGAATTCAACGAAGTTCATGGTCTCTACACCATTGCTGACGAAGAACATGCAGTCTAGGTGCAATATGCTAGCCTAGATACCATACTTGAATATGGAGGACTGGGGGATCATGCAAAGTTCTTGCAGCTGGAACTAAGAGAATACCTAAAGAAGGTGTATTATGAACAATCAGAGGTGACACAGCTTGAGACAATCAGATGGGTGGCTAGAGTTGGGGGCGCAAAACTACTAACATGTTTTGGGTGCTGCATTTCATCTGCAATGCCATTAACGTGATTTGTGTGTGTCAATTATTGAAGCTAGTTCATGATGGGTGCCTTTGGTTGGGAGGACCCATTCCTACCATGGATATGCTGATTCACCAGATCACATTCCTGTCGTATCAAGGAATAGACCTTGCGAATGCTTTCGTAGGAAAATCACAGGAGAAGAAGTTAGCAAATCAAATGAAGTGCGACTTCAGGTTGGTGGAGAAGTCGCATGGTTGTGCAGTCAGTTCCATCTTAGATGGTGCGGTGTATTTTGCTACATAAATTTTGGTCGGGAAAATCATGAGGAAGTGTTGCGCGGATGAAGTGCCAGTGCTAGTGGTATCTCTGGCTACACAGTGCACCAAAGGAGTCCAATACAACTGGACTCAATACATATGTCATGAGTTTTTGGAGGATTGTAGAGAGGCCCAGGATGATGGAAAGGTTTTCCACTACACGTGGCTACTTTTGTTGATCGCGCTAGTGGCATGGAGGACACCAGTGGAAAGCCAGTTCCCACAACATGATCTAGATCTATCGGAGGCCATGAAGTTCACCTCACTGTGGGCGACCAAGTACCTTGAGTGTGTTATGGAGATAAAGACCATTTGTGTCTTATTTGAATCAGATTTGAGGATGGTGATTAACCAACAACCACGATTATCACCTAGCTTGCACCTGCATTATACCAATGTTGCTGAATTCAAGGATGATTTTCATAATCTGCATATTCACACGAAGAAACATGCCATGGGAACATGGCACAAGTTTCCATACTTGGTTCCAAAGACGGTATTCTAGGGGTCATCATTAAATGGCCAAGAAATTGGTTCACCCCTTCTGATGCCAATGCAGGAACCAGTAAAGCTGCCGAAGGTGAAGCAGAGAAAACTATAGTAGTAATGAAAGAGAAAAAGAAGGAAGCACAAAAGGCTTATGCAAAAGAAAAGGCTATGGCGAAAGAAAATTGCCACGTAGTAGAAAGAGGCTTCTGTAAAGGAGAGGGAAGTGCCCAAAGGGAAGGTCTCTACCAAAGTGACAAAGGTGCTGAATGAGAAAGGTGCCACAATGTCATAGGACACCATTGACCTTGGCGAGTCTAACATGGAGCGCACCAATGTGAAGGGTGAAATAGAGGGTGAAGAGGAAGGGGGCATAGGCTTGGAGTCCCCCTCCATTATCAAAAATAGGTAGAAGTGGAGCTGTACGAGACTGCACAAGAAGTATAAATCTGATAAGTTTGTGAGCGCGAAACCTTTTGTCCTCACAGAGGGGGAGCTGGATGAGATTGGTGAAGTGGTCCACGATGCAATGGAGAGTATTTGGAATCACATCGAGGACTAGTACCATTAGAGATTGGACAAGGTGCAACAAGGCTTGAGGGAATTGCAAGTCTAGACAAGCATTATTCAAGCGAGCGTTGGATACGCGAAACTGAAGCAAGCGAGTCTGAAATAAGCAAACGGGTCAACCTTAGCAGCATAACTCACCACAGACTTCCACACAGTTTAGTTACTAGAGGAGTCACTACACGTTGAGACATCAGAATGCAGGGCTCACCTCTTGCACATGAAGGATTTGAGTTTGAACCTTGCAGTGCTCCCTATTCACACACTGCACGAGCTGCATCAAGGGGTATCATATGAGCTTAGAGTTTGGGAATAACGTGCACTGCTGGTCATTAACGAAGTAGAAAACAACAACCAACAAATTTTTGAGGAAAAGGCACAACCTCTTAAGGAATGCGAAGAAGTTATTGCGCGTAGTCAGCTATTAGAAGCAACAATAGCGGAGGCTTATAATGAGCTTCCCAAACTCCAGATTCCAGCAAAAGCGGCCTCCATAGAAATGATTCAGAAGCTAGTTGCTATAGTAAAGGAATTGAAGGAGGAGATTGGTAAGGTTCATTTTGAACTACAACTGCAGATATATGAGCTCCAACTTAAGCTGCAGCCCATGAGGCTACTATAAAGGAAGAGATGGCTACATTAGAAGTTGCAGTTACGGGCTACACCCACTTGTTTGAACAAGCCATGGAACCGTGGACCTTGCTATAGGAGGATCCAACTTTGTAGAAATTATAAGAAAAAATATGAGAGAAACAAAGGCAGTTTGATCAGATCAGATCTATAGTGCGGACCTTAGCACCAGTGCAAAGGGTCACTAAATTACAGGAGGGAAAGTTCTTCTAGAGTGATATTGATGAGATGCGTCGAAAGGAATTCGTCATATCTTCATGAAAGTTTCCCTGGGAAGATGAGGCTAGCTAGTTGACACATTCGGTGTAGAGGAGGCTGAAGGCCATGCGACAGACAAAAAGAACTGTGGGCCTTGCAGTCGAAGGTCCGACTACCAAAAAGTTGGTTGAGGAAGTTTATTAGGTTGATGTGTATGGGACAACAAATCTTCAAGTATTAAAGATAAAATCTATTGGCCTACGGGTAAAGGTCGAGGCAAAACCAGTAGAGTGACTCGAGGACGAATCATGAATTTGTGTTGGGGGCCTATTAGGACAGGGTCCCTTGGGGTCAATTTTGTAAACAATTTTTTTTATTATTGTAAGATCTCTACATTTTGATGAGCGGAGCACGAAGGTCATGTTATCACTCAAAAGTCTTCCATGGAAGTTATTAAAAGAGGGAATAATCTTAGGTAACCACAAACCTAATCTTTTAGACTCGAGTTCTAGCCAACCTAAGTCCAGAGAGGGCTCTCTCTTTATAATTTAACTTTGTTTTGGGTAGGATTTCAGGCTAGTTCTTAGTGCTCATGATTGTTTTGTTTTGATTGGGCCGTGGAATTAAGAAAACAGTTGGGAAGAAACAAGTTTTTAGGCCATTGGGCTATGGAGTCAATCATAGAGTGGCTTAACTAGATTAGATCAATCACTAAAGTAAGAGTTCACAGGGTAGGCTAGCAAAACAAAAAGCAAATCTGTAGGTTCAGATGGATGAGGTAGTCCTAACCAGGGCAAAGGGCAATGAAAAACCCTGAACTGGGATTAAGATGAAGAAAAGAAGGATGCTTAGTAGCAAAGGGCAACTAAGAATCCTTTACTATGGACCAAAGGGGGGAAACCTATGGAAGTAAGGGAGCAATTAAGAATTCCCAGACCAAGATAGTTTAGCAAAAAACATATAGAAAGTAAACAATTAAAACATAGAGAATTTAAGCTAGTTATGAGGTATCATTCCTTGTTTACTTTTCAGATTTCATAAGAGACACATGTGAATATTTATAACATGATGAGAAAACAATATTTAAACATGAAAAGATAATACTTATTTGGTTCCAACTATACACAAGAATCCAGTGAAATGTCTTTAGCTTTATTTCATAATCCAAAAAAACCAGTTTAGTCTTGAGTACAATAGCTCCTTGGCTCAATATAAAATGTCTACGGAAATGTATTTTAATCCACCCTAATTACTTCCATTTGTGAAGTTTTTATACAAAAATTGTTACAAAATATCTCATAACAATATGAGAATTATTCTAGGAAACCGAAAATATCTTCAAGCATGAAGATAGAGACAGATGGAGAACTGTCTTCTTGTTGTCCCTTTTATTGTGACTATGCTGGCTGTTGTAATTTGGATTTGGCTCTTTCAGTTTCTTGATACTTATGTGCTGCGTTCACTTTATGTATTCTACCTACTGATACTATTTACCTATTATACTTTGACTTTATTTTACCTGTTTAACCTGGCTGCCATATAGATTTATTGCAGTAACTTTATAGTAAATTTGTTAGTTTCATACACCATTCACTGTTAGGTAATTTCATCCTTATCATCTTTCTGTATATCTCGTCAACTTCAATATACTTGGAAAAATTTGGCCTATTGATGAACAAGTGCTTTACCTCATGCTCTATAAAAATAGATTTTCCAAACTATCATATAATACCTTATTGGTGGGCACATATTTTACCCCTGAAGTACTAGCTTGACTGCTGGCTAATTTGTTTAGTCTTTCAACATAATCATCTTGGGTCATCATCTTGTCATGTATTACCATAGGACTGGGAAATATTTTTTCTCTTAAAATACCAAACTTGGTCATAAATCTATCAATGTCAGCTTGGATGCTCTGGCATTTTTTCTCAAGACTGAGCATGAGGTTCCTCTTGGTGATAATCTTCTTGATTTATATGATTGTTCCTATTCTATCTTCTATTCCCATTTCATCAAGCTGATACCTGTTTATGCTGTTCAAAAATTCTATCAATTGGTTGGCTTCTTTAGGTTTATCTCCCAATTCTTCCATTGTCTTGTGAATTGCTTCTATAGCCACTTTTACCAGTTCATTTTGTTCAAAAATTACTTGAATAGAAGGCCAAACATCATTGATGGAGTCAATGATGTTGGCCCAAAGAATCTCCTTCATGTCTCCCAGTGGTTATTGCAATGTTAAGTCCTTTTCAAGGACTTTTATTCTTTCTCCCATTCTTTGATTCTTTTGAGCTTCTTCTTTTTGTTTTATTTGTGCAAGTTTGCAATCAGTCTCCAAACTTGACACTTGTTTTCTAAGTTTTTTGAGCTCAGTAGCCTGGATGGTCATTTCCTCCATGGCTTTCACCAATTCAGCTATCTTTTCTGTGGATGTCCCCGTGCTTGTTGATGTACCTGTAACTGGCAGAGCTGAAGTTGGTAGAACTATTGGTGCTAAAGAAGTAGCCAATGTGGAGGGTACTACTCTAGAGACTGTAGGAATTACAGTCTAAGGAGTGGTGGCTAACTCACTTTTTCTAGACTGTATCATGTTATCCAACTCTTTCTTTGTTTCTTTGAATTGTTCATTCAGCTTAAGGACTAGGTCCATAAGCTCTTCCTCCTTCTGAGTTTCCAATACTTCAGTTGTCTGAGGATGATGAAGAGGAAGAATTTTGAGCTACTTTTTCAGCCCAACTCTATCATCATTTTTCTTTTTAATAAGCTTTTCTCCAGCTTTCACATCCTTGGGATCATGCCCCAGTTCTATGACTAAGTCCTCTAAGGACTTTATCCTGGTACCTTTGGCCTGTGAAGAGGCCTTCTCCTATTGGAATTGAATTGATATATTATTCAACAAATTTTGGAGTTGGTGAGCTGCAATTGCCTTGTTGGTCAAGGTGGAGTAGACCATTTCCCCACTTTGCTTGTGTAATTATATTTGGTCAATATGATGGATATCCTTTACCAATACTTCAAAGTCAATTTTCAAGTAATCTGCAATTGACCTGGGCTACTGTGTAGTAGGTTTAATGAAAGTCATCCACATTTTAGCCTCTTTCACATCAAAGGCTGACATTAGCCTTGTCTGATTAGTAGGAGCCATTTTTAGGTAATGTGCATAGCTTTGGGCCTTCAATCTTTCATTCTTGGCCTTTATTTCTTTGTATTTCTCCCTAATATCTTAGCTCTAGCCTGTTGGAGCCCTGAATGAGGATACTTCCACACTTTGTTGTCTCTCTAGCATTTGAGCCTGTGAAGTGGAAGGTTCTTGTGTACCTCCTGAGGGAGTGGTCTTCCTGCTTTCTACTCTTTATGTACCACTAGTTCCAGCTGTTTCTTTAGTGAACTCTTGTTCTAAAAATGGATTCAACCTTTGCCTCTTGACATAAGTCTAGGAAACAAGTCTGCTAGAAGGAGTGGCCTCCTCTCTATCTCTCTTAGGATTCTTCTCCTCATTTAGAGGAGTTTGTAAAATAGGTGGATTACTCATGATATGTTTTGGCTGAGCAAGTTCTTCTGATATCTCTGGCTATTCTGAGTCCTCTTGCTCTTGAGGTCCTTCTTCTGCTGTTTCCCACTATGTCCCTGTGATTCCCTTTGAGATTGGGGTTCTCCTGGCACCTGTACAAATGAATCTTCATCAACTCTTATTTCTAAATCAATCAATACATTATTGACAACAGTTTCTATGCTATCCCTATCTACTAGAGTATTGTCCTCCCATTCTAGTTGATTTGCATACTGTTCTATTTTAGGAATTTGGTGGTGGATGTAGGGAGACAATTTGTTTTTCTGTCTTCTGTTATAGATGACATCAAAGGGGTCATATCTCCAGATGAAGCTTTGTTTGAGTTTGAGCCCTTGAAGAATTTCCTCTGCAACTCTCCCAACTTCTCTATTGTTGCACACAAATGGGCCTAGCTGGTCTTTTATTCAGAGCTGTGCCTTCTTCTCGGCCTTCACAAAATGCTCCTCACCAGAGTTGATTGTTTTCCTGTAGTACTCCAGAGAAAATAATCTCATTGGGAGGTATCTTGGCAATTTGTAAGTTTCCAATTCACAGCCATAGATTTCGATTTCAGTGTGATTTTGGTACAAGTACCAATCTCCCACTTTGTAATATTTGGACAGTTGTAGGACCCTCTTGATATTTGCACTGATTCTTGGAGGAGGACATCCTATCAGTATGGTCACTACTAGATGCACAAATAGATCTATAAAATCTGTATAAGAGTATGGAGATTCATATTTGTGGATTAAAGGTGTCAAGAATACTATTGACCTATGATTGCCTCTAGTGTAAAGCTTCTGAATAGTGAAGGGAAATTTGTTAGATTGATAATAAAGAAAGAGATGATACAACACTGATGAGTATTTGAATACTCTCTCATTTTCCAATCTCATGAATTGATGATGAATTTTGTCTAAGATGATTTTTTCATAGTCAAACATGATGGCAAGGGGCTGCTTAGGAGTGAAAATGGACATGTAGGCAAGAATAATCTCATCTACATATTCATTAGTAGTATAACCTAGAATACTGGATGTCAGTGATATGATGTCTTTGCAAGTTGAGAGAAAAAGGATGACATGTAAGGAGGGGGATCCTTTGGTATGTGTTTTTCTTCTACAATGAAATTCTAGAGTAACTGAGCAAGTTTGATGGAGGTGAGTGTAGGGAATCTGTAAGTAGGTCTCCAATAGAAAAGGGAGTAAGATTTTGACTAGGTTGCAACTGCAACATTTCATTTATTGACTCAATGGAGATGGTGAAAAGTACTGTCTGGTCGGGGGATATCATCGCTCTTAAGGTGGGATTGTAGCTTTCATGACAATAGTGAATAATTTTGGGGAAGAATGGATGTTGGGGAATTGGTACTTGGGCAGGTTTGATTCCTAGAGACCTATTTTGTCTACATGGTTCAAGTACTAATCTCTATATCTGTAACACAATTTCAATGGGGATTCTTCAAGAGAGATGTCTTTAATTTGAAAGTCTTTGTCCACCAAAGGGAGATGGTCTAAATCCTGATGGGGAGTGGAAATTGGTTGGACATTCAATGCAACTGGCGCAACCATCCTTGGTTCTATGGATTCAAGAATGGGAAAAAGGGTTTGCTATTTAATTGGGGGTAGATTGGCTCAATTCAGAGTGGTTTGAGATTGTTGAGTAATTGTTTTACTTAATTTCTTACTAACTTAAAGCAATCAAGTAATGGGTTTTGGGAATGAGACAGGGGTTTATAGTGGATTTGGGTAAATACTTGGTTTTGGCTGTGAACGGGTTGATGGGCGGTTGTGCACGGTTTGCAGGAGGTGTCTGTGACTAAAGGATGAACTGTATGTTTAGCAGTTTCGGTAGGTTGACAGTTGAATGTGGGTTGGCCATTGAATGCACTTTGTCACTTGCATGGGTGTCTGAGTGTATTTTTCATAATAAAACGAAAAACTGTGAGTTTTTAGTTCTATTGGTAAAGTCAACTATTTTTTGGTGGGTGCGAGGAAAGGTACATTTGGATTTTAGAAGGGGATGGGACATTTTGTCGTTAGCAGGAGGTGGTAAGAGAGTTTGATTGCACCACTCTTTGGGCTGGGGTGGTTTTGAGCGGAGCTAGCTTGATGCCATTCATCGGGTGCCACGTAGTAGTGGGGTGAATAGAGAAACCACCCATATCGGGTGGGTAAAGGCTAGCCTTCGGAGGTTGCCCGATATGATCATCAACCATTGGATCAAAAGGGACCAGATCGTATGGTGATCGGGGTGAGGATTTGATATGAAGTTTAATGGAGGGGCCCGACGGAGGTTTAAGCGTGGCAGGTTTAATTAATTGTGGATTATGGAGGTTTAATGAAATCATGAGTGATTTCATTGGTGGAGATAGAGTATTAATTAACCACTGATTGATTAATTAATATCTTTTATTCAGCAGAGGGTTTTGGTTATTAATTAGCTGCCGATCGACTTACTTAACCCATTAATCATTCAATAAATAAAGTTTATGTTTCAAACTTCGGGGTAGGGATATTAAATATTAAAGGGATTTAAATATATACGGGAAAAAGGGAAATTTCGGGAATTAATATATAAATAATGTTAACATTAATATGAAATGAAGGTGGAAAATAAGTTTAGCGCTAAGTATAATGTATATTTATAATTTATTGCCTTTGTATGATCACATTATAACTTAGGCTTAGGGTGATTTTTGTGGGTTTTTTTTCGGAAAATGGGTTTACTTGGGGGTGATCACTTTTCTAAGGTTTTATCCTTAGGGAAAAGGGGTTTTTTAGGGAAAATGAGTGATTATGGAGGGGGTGAATGCTTGTGAGGGAAATTTTAGTACTTAGAACCTATAAGTTATCGGGCCGAGGGTCGGGTCCCTCTAGAAGAGAAATGCTCTGAGCCCCTTTAGATTAAGATTTTTAGGTACTTTAAGAATTTTCTTAGTAATTAGTTAAGTGAAAAATGTAATGAATGATGGAGGTTAATCAATTGACTTTGTGTACTTTGGTAAATGCTCAATTATCATCCATACTTTAGAAATTTGATGATGAAGGTAAATGATATGATCTTATCTAATCAATCATCACAATTCTGCAACCATTCAACTACTTACCCATCTACTCACCCTACCATTTTTTCTACTCTTTATTAGGGTGCACTTAAGCTGACAAACCCTTTATCCAAATATTTTCTTTTCTTTTACAAAAGTAATCTATCTAAGTCTATCCTTATTACATCCAAGGGTTTAGATTAAAAAGTTGAGCTCCTTTAATTCACTCTACCTATCTACTTATCTACCAAGATTAAACAGTTTAGTCAGATTTTATTCTCTATCTATAAGCATGAAATTGAAAGCATGAAATAGCCAAGTTTAGACATTTTGAATACCATGGATTGTGGCATCAATAACAAGTTTCACACAATCATTATGATGTAGAATAGTAAATAGTGGCATTTGGACTTGCACACTTTCATGGTCTTTTTGTTTTTGGGGTTCATTTTTTCATCTTTTTTGACCTTTTTTATTCTTTTTGTCCTTTGATTTTCTTTTAGGACATACCCACTTTATATATTTATATATAATATATATATATATTTTAATTTTTTAATTTTTTTTTTATATTTTGAATATGGAAAACATTTGCAGAAAGCAAAGGTATGTACATATTACAGATTTGATCTCAGCCATTCAAAAATTATGACTCCTATTGGTATAGGATCATAACAATGGCTCCACTTGGGGATGGCATTTCCTAGTGAAATTTCAAGAATTACTAGATCAATGGCCTTTTGAATTACTGTGATCCTACTATGCAACTTTTCCCTTTTACTTTGCTACTTTATTGATATTAATGACAATGAAACTTTTGAAGCTTAGGGCCTTCTCTTTGGGCTTCAACTCTAAAATTACCATCCAATCAACACTAAACTTTGTGAAAGATAAAATATGTACAAGTGATTAGTGAAATTAGTGACTAGGATCTATATAGTGCTTAAGCATTCGACCATTAACTGGTCCTCCTTCTACTTCTGCACCATCCAATTCTTTGAGGAAATAAGCATTATCACCTCTGAAAGCATAAATGATGTAAGGGCCTTTCCATATAAAGTCAAACTTCCCATGTTTACCTTTATCCTCCTTTCTTGAGTCCCATTTCAAAACTTTATCTCCTAGATATAAATCTTCTTCCCTGGTCCTTTTGTCAAAGGCTTTTTTGATTCTCTCCTGCACAACTTGGGATATGATAAACACTTCTTCCCTGGTCTGCTGCAAGTGAATTGTCTGGTTGATCCTCCTTTGAATATCATTTGGCTCAACTTGTGCTTCTTGAAGCAATTTCATCACTGATGTTCCCAAGGAAGATGTGAAAACAACCTCCATTCCATAGACTAGATGATAAGGACTGGTACCAATAGATTTCTTTATGGTCAGCCTGTTTGCCCACAAGGCATTTACTAGCTTCTTGTTCCAGGTTTTCTTGTTATCTTCCAACATTTTTTTGATGATATTCTTTAATCTCTTATTGGAAGATTCTTCTAGTCCATTTCCTTGGGGATAGTAGGCTGTGGAGTGACCTAGGGTTATATGATATTTGTTATAGAAGTCAATCATCCTCTTTGATTTAAAAGCTGCTGCATTTTCTGTGATGATTTTGGTTGGGCAATTGAATCTCGACAAAAGGTTGGCCTTAAGGAAACCTATTCTGACATTATTAGTGGCTTGTCTTGAGGGTTTGTCTTCTATCCACTTTGTAAAATAATTTGTGGTAGTCAATATCCATCTATGTTGGGCAGAGGAGGGGGGATGAATTTCACCAATGAAGTCAAGACCCCACTGTTGAAATGCTGCGTCTGTAGATATTGGTTTCAAACATAATGGTAATAGTTTTCTTTTTCCTTCAAAAATCTGACATTTGTGACATGAGGTTACAAATTTATTTACATCAGAAGATAGAGTGGGCCAGTAAAAACTAGCTCTTACGATCTTATCAACTGTGGTCTTCTAGTAAAGATTTCCCCCACAGTAACCTACATGAAACTCCTGTAATATTCTGTAAGATTCTTCCTTTAACAAACAATTAAGAAGGATGCCTTCATGATTTTTCCAAAATAAATCATTGTCAATTATGCAAAACTTCAAAGTTTTCATTTTTAAGAACCTAATTTTAGTCCTAGATAACTCAGGAGGAGCTTGAAGACTTTGTAGAATGTATATAATGTCAACATACCATGGTGAGTCAGTAAAGGCATGGTTTATCTTTGGAGTCGCCATCTCCTCTTCGTTATCCAATTCTGCTATGAAATTTATGTCTAGGGCCTGACAATTTGATTCAGCCATAAGCTTGGCTAAACCTTGGCCTTTGATCAATTTTGTAGCTTTAATTTCTAAGTCATATTCTAATATGGTGGCTATCCACTTCCATCTCTTTCCATCTGGTCCATCCTGTGTTAGGATGTCTTTGACTACAACATTGGGAACATAAGCTACTACATGAGAATATAATATATACACCCTGAAATCTTTAATAGCTTTGACTAGAGAAAAAGCTTGCTTTTCCATTATATTATACTTTATAGGTGCATCTCTCAGGGCTTTACTAAAGAAGGCTATTGGTTGTTCAAAACCCTGATCATTTTTCTGCAGTAGGACTGTAACAATGGTGTGTTCTAAGGCGAAAGAAAATATGATGAAATCCTTATCAAACATTGGATTGATGAGAACTGGTGTTTGTGTTAAGGCTAACTTTATATCTTCAAAATAACTTTTAGCCTCTAGAGCCCATCTAATAGTCGAATCTTTTTTTAACATGTTTTTTAGTAACCTAGTTAGTTTAGCTAAGTTAGAGATTAATCTTCTCAGAAAGTTTATTTTACCTAAAAATGCTTGAAGTTCTCTAATGTTCCTAGGATGTGGTATTTGCAAAATGGCTTCAATTCTTGTTGGGTCAATTTGGATACCATCTTTGGAGATTATGTGGCCTAGTAATTTTCCCTCTTCCAACCCAAATAAAGATTTTTTAGGATTCAGAGAGTTTCCATAATTCCTACACTTGGTGAAGACCTTCATGAGATGATCCAGGTGTCGCTGATCTGATTTAGAGAATATTGTGATATCATATAGGTACATTACCAGGAAGTCATGGATTTCCTTAGCAAAGGCTATGTCCATTGCCCTTTGAAAGGTGGCCCCTGTGTTTTTTAACTCAAAAGGCATTTTCACATACATGAAATTGCCCCATGGAGTAGTGAATGTAGTTTTTTCCTGATCATTTGGGTGGAATAAAATTTGGTTATAACTTGAAAACCCATCTAGTAGTGAGAGTTTGGTTGAACCCACTACCCTTTGTATTATGTGATTCATTTTAGGAAGAGGGTAGCTATCCTTGAGTGAAACTTTGTTTAAATTCCTAAGGTCAACACACAGTCTAATTTTGCTTGTTTTCTTTATTGTAGGTACCAAATTAGAAACCCAATATGAGAATCTAATTGGTGCAATAATCTTAGCTTCATACATTCTTTTGATCTCTTTTTCGATAGAGGGCAATAGAACGGGGTTAATCCTTCTAAGCTTCTGTCTAAAAGGCTTCTGGTTTTCTTTTAAGGGAATGGTGTGTTGTATTATGATGGTATCATAGGACTTAAGGTCCTCATAAGTCCAAGCAAAAACATCTTGGAATTCGTTTAACAGTTCTATGTATTTCACTTTTTCATTGGTAGGTAATGAATTTGAAAGTTTTATCATTTTGGGATCTTCTTCAGAGCCTATGTTACATTCCTCAATGTTTATTTTAAGGGTTCCATTTTTGGCTTTCTAGGGACATCGTTTGAATCAAATAAGTCCTCCAAAGGAGTTAATCCTTTGGGCAAAAAATTGTCTTTAAGATGGATGACTTCCGATTCTTCATCGATTACTTCATCAATTTCCATTTGTTTTAGGTTTTGAATATTTGATTTTGTAAGCTTTGTGGGATGGAAACTATCTATCTTTTCATCTTCTACGTTGTTAATTTCTATAAAATCTAATGTTATGACTGTGTCTATGTTGCTATTTAGAAATTCCACATCTAAAGTCAAAAAATTGTTAATTTGTTGATCATTATTGAATTCTTTCCAGATCTTTAAGTTGTTAGGAATAGCAGGTGTATGCCTAACCTCAGCAGTGTACTGATGGTTGGGCTGAAATGGAAACTTGCAAGTACTAGCAAACATGGCTAAGCTGTGAGCTTGCATATTGTGATTTCTTGGGATAACAACAAGCTTGGTTTCTAAAAAAAGTATTTGGTATTTCTACAACTATTCCTCTATAAAATCCTACCCTAAGATCCCTAGTCATATAAAGAACATTAATTTGTTTTATTGCCAACTCAGAATCTCCCATAATAGAGATGCATATGGCTCCTAACCTTTTGACCAGTTTCAGACCTAATAGAAGTGCTTCATACTCGGCCATGTTGTTTGTACATTTAAAGTTCAATTTGTAGGCATGGCCCTCTGAATGATCATTTTATAAGTTGTAAATTCATACTCTTGCTCCTGCACCTAGTTTGTTAACTGACCCATCGAATTCAAGAAGCCATAGAATTTCATGCTTATAATTCTTACTATTTGGGGGAACAAAATCTTCTTTGATTACTATATCTTGGTCATATTTGTTATCTAAAATTTCTTGAATTTGGACACTTTTTTATTTTTTTGATACTGCAATTTATTTTGGTTCTAAATTTATACTATTTGAAGTGTCTTCTTGGTTAGATTCAGCATTGTAAAGAATGAAAGAATCAATATCAGAATGCATTGAATATATAGGAAAGTTTTGAGGTCTCTCTTGGGTACTCACTACATACTTCATCAGAGTCTCTCTATATAGTTTTTTGGGATGTCCAAAGATTGATATGGTAGCATACGACATGTCAAGTTGCAGAGATCCCAGGAGTTTAGCACCCCATGATATAGACAACAACATGCCATGTTTAGGTGGTATATCAATAATAACTATATCCATAAGAATGGTCTTAGTAGGGTACTGCACTAGGGAAACACACAGATCTTTTATAAGTCCTAGGCACTTAACTTGGCTTGAATCAAATGAAAATAGGTCCTTGTAAGGTTTAGTGATATCCAAGTTTAGCTTTTCCACAACAGATTTAGGCATAAGATTGTGTGAAGCACCAGAGTCCAGCATGGGATTATGTAGGATTTTATCATGGATGTTAAGGCTAATGTAGAAGGGTGGTATCCCTCCTTCCACTGGTTTTCCATTAACATCAAGACCAAAATTTAACTTGGGTTGATCATCAAATAAGTTAGTTGAGTCTTCATTCTCAATGAAGTTTAAGGATTTACTTATTTGAGATCTGTAAGTTTCATTTTTAACCAATTCTATTAAAGGAACTGAGATTTTAAGTTTGGCCACCTCTGCTCCCAAATTGAAAGGCAATGGGGTCTTGTTTGTTTAAACATTTGAAACCTTAACAACAGGGTTAGGAGTAGTTTGTTCTTCTTTTTCAGTGTTTGGAGTCTTTTTAATTGGATTTTCTAATATAATTTCTGGAGTTTGTTCCACTGTTCCCTTGAGGGGGATTGAAGTGGAAGGTTGCTCATTAGAAGTTTGGTCATTGGTTACATCTTCAATGGTGGGACTGAGAGGGTTTTGAATTGATCTAGAAAGGATTTGTAGAGTTTTTGTAACTAGAGCAACTTTCACTTTCCTCGGTTGATTAGGTATTGCTTTCTTATTTTGGTCTGAAAACATCAGTGCTCTTTTTGCTTCTCAAATTGTACTATTTATGCACTTCAAAGATAATAGAGTCATACCCCTTCTTGTAGTCGAAATATTCTCTAGTTTGGGTTTGTAACTGCTGAAGCATGTATAATTCTTGGTCATCCTGAGTCAGAAAGACTGCTTCCTCATCATCTAACCCCATTAAGTTAATTTGGATGTCTATCTTAGGGTCTTCTTGATGGGAAGTTTCAGCATACTTTTCTTGGAAAAGAGGTCTAATGCTCTGATCAAGCTCATTTTTACCAGTATTTTGGTTCTAGTTCTTCCTAAAGTTTGGATTCCTTATTGGAGGTGCCTATTGGTTATCCCAGTGAGGTTTCCTTTCAATGACTTCTATCCTATCCATCAATATTTCCATTCCTTTAGCTAAAGCATCCATTTTTTAATCAAAGGGTGAAGTTTCATCTTTCAAGGGTGTTCTCCTTTCATTTCTAACCCTAGCTCATTTGGATAGTAGATTAGATTCTACGCTAGCTGATACATTTTGCATATCTTCTAGTGTAGGGGGATTCCTTTCTCTAAGTTGAAAAGCCATGTCAGTATCAAACCCATCTGGAAACTTGATTAGGGCTAAGCCAAGTGTGGGCCTAAGATCAAGTGGTATTGCATTATATACATTGTTAAACCTAGTACAGTAGTCTTGAATGGTTTCGTTTGGTCCCCTCTTGAGGTTCTCATATTCAGAAAGAATTTGAAGAGGGTTATTTCTTCTTCCAACTATTTAAAAATTGCTGGTAAAGAAATTCTAAACTATCTATACTATTAGGAGGCAAATATCTAGACCATGTTCTCACTTCTCCAGCTAGAGTTTGGACAAAAATTCTCATTTGGACATCTCCTATGTCAATTTCAACCAGTTCAAAATAATTTGTCATCTTTGTTGTGTGTTGCTATGCTGTGTAATATCCAGTGCCATCAAATAGGACAATTTTACTTTGATAGTCTGGTGGTAAGACACCTTGAGGAGCAGGCATCACAAGGGAGGCATATCTGAGTGCCATAGTTCTAAGTTGGACAAGATTGAGAACAGGAGTTGTGGTATCAGGAGGATTTGGGACAACAGGGGTAATGGGTATTTAATGGGTAATGATAGGCTGATGGGGAAATGAAGGTATGAATGGAGATGAGAAATGAACTTCGGAAATGTGAGTAAAAGATGATGAACTGAAAGATGTTGAATTTGTTTCAGAAAGTTCAGGGATTCTATCAGTTGTAAGGGATGACTGAGGGGAATTCAAAAGGTACTGATCAATTGACAAGTTTTCCCTTTGGACTTCAAGTTCTGCTGTAAATTCTGGATCTAGAGCTGTGTCCTCAAGTGCACTCTTAGACTTGGTTCTAAATAAGGAAAGGTAAAAATACTCTTCAAAAGGGAGGTCTTCTATGAACAACCACTCACTAGGGTAGGAATTGGATTTAAATACAGGTCTTGGGCTTACTAAACTTTCTTGTCTTCTGATTATTCTTGGAATCAGGTTGGGATTGTCAAATATAAGGGAGGATTTGGATCAAGGTTGGCCCTTGCATAGTGAGTTCTCCTCAAAGGCAGATTTCGAGCCTTTTCTAATTATTTTTCTTTTTATAAATTTTTTGAAATAAATTCTAATAACCCCTTAAGAATCTTAAAAATAAAAATTTGAATTTCTCAAAGGTTTATTAAGACTGAGGGTTTTGAATCCCCAGTATGATCACCACTATGTTATCACTCAGAAGTCTTCCCTAGAAGTTAATAAAGAGGGAATAATCTGAGGTAACCAAAAACCTAATCTTTTAGACTTGGGTTCTAGCCAACCTAAGTTCATAGAGGGCTCTGTCTTTATAATTTAACTTTGTTTTGGGTAGGATTTCAGACTAGTTCTTAGTGCTCATGATTGTTTTGTTTTGATTTGGTAGTGGAATTAAGAGAAAATATGGGCAGAAACAAGTTTTCAGGCCATTGGGATATGGAGTCAATCAAAGAGTGGCTTAACTAGATCAGATCAATCATTAAAGTAAGAGTTCACAGGGCAGGCTAGCGCAGCAAAAAGAAAATCTGTAGGTTCATATGGATGAGGTAGTCCTAACTAGGGCAAAGGGCAATGAAGAATCCTTAATCGGGACTAAGATGAACAAAATAAGAATGATTAGTAGCAAAGGGAAACTAAGAATCCTTTACTATGGATCAAAGGGGGGAACATTATGGAAGTAAGGGAGAAATTAAGAATTCCCAGACCAAGATAGTTTAGCAGAAAAATATATAGAAAGTAAACAGTTAAAACAGAGAGAATTTAAGCTAATTTTGAGGTATCATTCCTTGTTTACTTTTCAGATTTCATAAGAGACACATGTAAAAATTTATAACATGACGAGAAAACAATATTTAAACACGAAGAGATAATAGTTATTTGGTTCCAACTGTGCACAAGAATCTAGTGAAATGTCCTTAGCTTTATTTCATAAACCAACAAAACCAGTCCAGTCTTGAGTACAATAGATCCTTGGCTCAATATAAAATGTCTATAGAAATGTATTTTAATCCACCCTAATTATTTCCATTTGTGAAGTTTTTATACAAAAATTGTTACAAAATATCTTATAACAATATGAGAATTATTCTAGGAAACCGAAAATATCTTCAATCATGAAGATAGAGACAAATGGAGAATTGTCTTCTTGCTGTCACTTTTATTGTCACTGTGCTGGCTGTTGTAATTCGGATTTGGCTCTTTCAGTTGCTTGATACTTATGTGTTGGATTCACTTTATGTCTTCTACCTACTGATACTCTTTATTTTTTATACTTTGACTCTGTTCTACCTGTTTAACCTGCTTGCCATATAGATTTACTACAATAACTTTATAGTAAATCTATTAGTTTCATCCACCAATCACTATCAGGTAATTTCATCCTTATCATCTTTCTATATATTTCTTCAGCTTCAGTAAACTTGGAAAAATTTGGCCTATTGATGAACAAGTGCTTTACCTCATGCTCTATAAAAAATAGATTTGTAGAATTGAGGCTTCTGTGATCCATCATATTTATAAGAAGAGTTTCGGCGAAAATCACATCAAAAAGACCTTTGTCGACGCGTTTCGAACCAACTAGTGTGGTTCATCGTCAGGACAAGTTGAAGACACATATCTAGTTTAGCATGTTTAAATAGACTGACTTAGCAGAGACTCCAACGGCTATATAACGGCTAATTTGGACTCAGGTCCAAGTCAAAACTAAAATATTAAATTTAATATTCTTTTTATTTTTATTTTTTATTTTGTTTTTATACTATTGAGATTTAATGATATATAATTCTATTTTTATAAAAATTCTAAAGGTTATCTATGAAAATGAATTGTTTAATAATATACTTTTTTGGTCAAAATTGATCATAATAATATAACTATGTGGTAAGTATATAGTTGTAAATTATTCTTTTATTATTTTATTACT
>APFE031668973.1:42067-91019 GCA_000404065.3 Pinus taeda | reverse complement strand
ACAAGACAAATTGTTAACAGATATCTAGATATACCAACTAATTTATCGTAGATGATTAGATAACCAAATTCAAGTAATAAAATGCAATAAAGATAAGAATATAACTATCTATGTACATAAAATAAATAAAATAGAACTTAGATAAATAGTAATTACCTACGAAATATTAAAGGATTTATGAAAATCATAAAATGTAATCAAGATAAGAATAAAAATCCTTGTACAATAGAACCTAGACTAAATAATACTTAACTTATGAAATAATAATGACCTTATGAATGCATTAAATAAATAACTAGCCAAGCAGGTGAAGGACCCCATCAATGCAAAAAACTCAAATAACTAAATGAAACCAAGTTAGAAAAATAACTGAAATTTTAATATATATATATATATATAATATATATATATATATTATAATATATATATAAACCTAAGAAGAATATCAATAATCATACTCATAGACTTATAAAGGGGAATATATAATAGACATCTACCTATATCTATACATAAATTTCTATACTAGAGGAGAAAATACATGAGAATACTAAGGAAAGGAAGAGATCCAAAGAAAACAGACGGAAACAGGGGGCATGAAGGAAGAACTACAAAAACTATTGTCAGTCTATTTAAACATGCTAAACTAGATATGTGTCTTCAACTTGTCCTGACGATGAACCACACTAGTTGGTTCGAAACGCGTCGACAAAGGTCTTTTTGATGTGATTTTCGCCGAAACTCTTCTTATAAAAAAAATAGATTTTCCAAGCTATCATATAATACCTTACCGGTGGGCAAGATTTTACCCCTAAAGTACTAGCTTGGCTACTGGATAATTTGTTTACTCTTTCAAAATAATCATCTTGGGTCATCAGCTTGTCATGTATTACCATATGACTGGGAAGTCCTTTTTCTGTTAAAATACCAAACTTGGTCATAAATCTATCAATGTCAGCTTGGATGCTCTGGCATTTTTTTCTCAAGACTGAGCATGAGGTTCCTCTTGGTGAGAATCTTCTTGATTCATATGATTGTTACTATTCTATATTCTATTCCCATTTCATCAAGATGATACCTGTTTATGCTATTCAAAAATTCTATCAATTGGTTGGCTTCTTTAGGTTTATCTCTCAATTCTTCCATTGTCTTGTAAATTGCTTCTGTAGCCACTTTTACTAGTTCAGATTGTTCAAAAATTAATTGAATAAAGGCCAAACATCATTGATGGAGTCAATGATGCTGGCCCAAAGAATATCCTTCATGTCTCCCAGTGGTTGTTTCGATGTTAAGTCCTTTTCAAGGACTTTTATTCTTTCTCCCATTCTTTGATTCTTTTGAGCTTATTCTTTCTATTGTATTTGTGCAAGTTTGCAATTAGTCTCCAAACTTGACATTTGTTTTCTAAGTTTTTTGAGCTTAGTAGCTTGGATGGTCATTTCCTCCATGGATTTCACCAATTCAGCTGTCTTTTATGTGAATGTCCCTGTGCTTGTTGATGTACCTGTAACTGGTAAAGTTGTAGCTGGTGGAACTGTTGGTGCTAAAGAAGCAACCAATGTGGAGGGTATTGCTATAGAGACTGTAGGAATTACAGTATGTGGAGTGGTGGCCAACTCACTCTGTCTAGACTGTATCATGTTATCTAACTCTTTCTCTATTTCTTTGAGTTGTTCATTTAGCTTAAGGACTAGGTCCATAAGCTCTTCCTCCTTCCGAGTTTCCAATAATTCAGTTGTTTGAGGATGATGCAGAGGAGGAATTTTGAGCTGTTTTTTTAGTGCAACTATGTCATCTTTTTTCTTTTTAATAAGATTTTCTGTAGCTTTCACATCCTTGTGATCATGCCCCATTTCTATGAATAAGTCCTCTAAGGAATTTATCCTTGTATCTTTGGCTTGTGAATGGGCCTTCTCTAATTGGAATTGTGTTGATATATTATTCAACGAATTTTGGAGTTAGTGAGCTACAATTTCCTTGCTGGCCAAGGTGGAGTATACCATTTCCCTAGTCTGCTTGTGTAATTCTATTTGGTCAATAGGATGGATATCCTTTGCCAATACTTCAAAGTCAGTTTTCAAGTAATCTATAATTGATCTGGGATGTTGTGTAGTAGGTTTCATGAAAGTCATCTACGTTTTACCCTCTTTCACATCAAAGGATGACATTAGCCTTGTCTGATTAGTAGGTGCCATTTTTAGGTAATGTGCATAGCTTTGGGCCTTCAATCTTTCATTCTTGGCCTTTATTTCTTTGTATTTCTCCCTAATATCTTGGCTCTAGCCAGTTGGAGCCCTGAATGAGGATACTTCCACGCTCTGTTGTCTCTCTAGCATTTGAGCCTATGAAGTGGAAGGTTGTTGTGTACCTCCTAAGGGAGTGGTCTATCTGCTTCCTACTCTTTCTGTACCTGTAGTTCCAGCTGTATCTTTAGTGAACTCTTGTTCTGAAAATGGATTCAACCTTTGCCTCTTGACATGTCTGGGCAATAGGTTTGCTAGAAGGAGTGGCGTCCTCTCTATCTCTCTTAGGATTCTTCTCCTCATTTAGAGGAGTCTGTAAAATAGGTGAATTGCTCATGATATATTCTGGCTGAGCAAGTGCTTCTGATATCTCTGGCTACACTGATTCCACTTGCTCTTGAGGTCCTTCTTCTGTTGTTTCCTCACTATGTCCCTATGATTCACTTTGAGATTGGGGTTCTCCTGGCACCTGTACAAAGGAATCTTCTTTAAGTATTCTTTCTAAATCAATCAATACATTATTTATATCAGTTTATGTTCTATCCCTGTCTACTAGAGTATTATCCTCCCATTTTGTTTGATTTGCATACTGTTCTATTTCAGGAGTTCGATGGTGGATGTAGGGAGATAATTTGTTTTTGTGTCTTCTGTTACAGATGACATCAAAGGGGTCATATCTCCAAATGAAGCTTTGTTTTAGTTTGACCCCTTGAAGAATTTCCTCGGCAACTCTTCCAACTTCTCTATTGTTACACACAAAGGGGCCTAGCTGGTCTTTTATTCGGAGCTGTGCCTTCTTCTTGGCCTTCAAAAAATGCACCTCATCAGAGTTTATTATTTTCCTGTAGTACTCCAGAGAGAATAATCTCATTGGGAGGTATCTTGGCAATTTGTAAGTTGCCAATTCGTAGCCATAGATTCTGATTTCAGTGTGGTTTTGGTTCAAGTACCAATCTCTCACTTTGTACTGTTTGGACAGCTGTAGGAGCCTCTTGATATCTACACTGATTCTTGGAGGAGGACTTCCTATTAGCATGGTCGCTACTAGATGCACAAATGGATCTATAAAATCTGTATAGGAGTATGGAGATTCATATTTGTGTATTAAAGGTGTCCAGAATACTACTGACCTAGGATTGCCTCTGGTGTCAAGCTTCTGAACAGTGAAGGGAAATTTTTTAGATTAATAATAAAGAAAGAGATGATACAACACTGATGAGTATTTGAATACTCTCTCGTTTTCCAATCTCATGAACTGATCATGCATTTTGTCTTAGATGAATTTTTCATAGTCAAACATGATGGCAGGGGGCTGCCTAGGAGTGAAAATGGACATGTAGGCAAGAATAATATCATCTACATATTCACTAGTAGTATAGCCTAGAATACTAGATATCATTCATATGATGTATTTGCCAAGATGAGAGAAAAAGGATGACATGTAAGGAGGGGGATCCTTTGGTATGTGTTTTTATTCTACAATGAAATTTTGGAGTAACTGAGCAAGTTTGATGGAGGTGAGTGTAGGGAATTTGTTAAGCAGGTCTCCAATAGAAAGGGGAGTAAGATTTTGACCAGGTTGCAACTGCAACAGTTCATTTATGGACTTAGCGGAGATGGTGAAAAGTATTGTCTGGTCGGGGGACATCACCGCCCTTAAGGTGGGATTGTAGCTCGCATGACAATAGTGAACAATTTCGGGGAAGATATGGACGCCGGGGAATTGGTACTTGGGCAAGTTTGATTTCTAGAGACCTATTTTGTCTACATGGTTCAAGTACTAGTCTCTGTACCTGCAACACAATTTCAATTGGGATTCTTCAACAGAGATGTCTTTAGTTTGAAAGTCTTTGTCCGCCAAAGGGAGATCATCTAAATCCTGATGGGGAGTGGAAATTGGCCAGACATTCAATGCAACTAGTGCAACCATCCTTGGTTCTTGTGGATTCAAGAATGGGAAAAATGGTTTTTTGTTTAATTGGGGGTAGATTGGCTCAATTCAGAGTGGTTTGAGATTGCTGAGTAATTGTTTTACTTAATTACTGACTAACTTAAAGCAATCGAGTAATGGGTTTTAGGAATGAGACAGGGTTTTACAATGGATTTGGGTAAATACCTGGTTTTGGCTATGAATGGGTTGATGGGCGAATGTGCATGGTTTGCAGGAGGCGTTCGTGACTAAAGGATGGACTGTATGTTCAACAGCTTCTGCAGGTTGACGATTGAACACGGGTTGGCTGTCGAACGTACTTTGTTGGTTGCATGGGAGTCTGAATGTCTTTTTCATAATAAAATGAAAAACCGTGAGTTTTTAGTTTTATTGGTAAAGTCAACTGTTTTTTGGCGGGTGCGGGGAAAGGTACATTTTCATTTAGAAGGGGATGGGACATTTTGTCGTTAGCAGGAGGCGGTAAGCGAGTTTGATCGCACCGCTCTTTGGGTTGGGGTGGTTTTGGGTGGAGGCAACCCGATGCCACTCATTGGGCGCCATGTAGTAGAGGGGTGAATAGAGAAACCACCCATATCGAATGGGTAAAGGTCGGCCTTCGGAGGCTGCCCGATATGATCGTCGACCGTTGGATCAAAAGGGACTAGATTGTACGGTGATTAGGGCAAGGATTTGATATGAAGTTGAATGGAGGGGCCTGATGGAGGTTTAAGCGTGTTTGGTTTAATTAATTGCGAATTATGGAAGTTTAATGACATCGGGAGTGATTTCATTGGTGGAGATAGAATATTAATTAACCACTAATTGATTAATTATTCTCTTTTATTCAGGTGAGGGTTTTGGTTTTTAATTAGCCGTTGATCGACTTAATTAAGCCATTAGTCATTCACTAAATAAAGTTCATGTTTCAAACTTCAGGGTGGGGATATTAAATATTAAAGGGATTTAAATATATACAGGAAAAAGGGAAATTTCGGGAATTAATATATAAATAATGTTAAAAGTTAATATGAAATGAAGGTGGAAAATAACTTAAGTGCTAGGTATAATGTATATTTATAATTTATTGGCTTTTTAGGGCGATTTTTGTGGGTTTTTTCGGAAAAGGGGTTTACTTGGGGATGATCACTTTTCTAAGGTTTTATCCTCAGGGAAAAGGGGTTTTTTAGGGAAAATGAGTGAACTATGGAGAGGGTGAATGCTTGTAAGGGAACTTTTAGTATTTAGAACATATAAGTTATTGCGCCGAGGGTTTGGTCCCTCCAGAAGTCAGAGAAATACTCTGAGCCTGTTTAGCTTAAGATTTTTAGGTACTTTATGAATTTTCTTGGTAATTAGTTAAGTGAAAAATGTAATGAATGATGGAGGTTAATCAATTGAATTTGTGTACTTTGGTAAATGCTCAATTATCATCCATACTTTAGAAATTTCATGATGAAGGAAAATGATATGATCTTATCTAATCAATCATCACAATTCTGCAACCATTCAACTACTTACCCATCTACTCATCCTACCATTTTTTATACTCTTTATTAGGGTGCACTTAAGCTGGCAAACCCTTTATCCAAACATTTTCTTTTCTTTTACAAAAGTAATCCATCTAAGCCAAGTTTAAATATTTTGACTACCATGGATTGTGGCATGAATAACAAGTTGCACACAATCATTATTATGTAGAAAAGTAAATAGTAGTGGCATTTGGACTTGTACACTTTCATGGTCCTTTTGTTTTTGGGGTTCATTTTTTCATCTTTTTTGACCTTTTTTATTCTTTTTGTCCTTTGATTTTTCTTTTAGGACATACCCTCTTTATATTTTTTTTAAAATTTTATTTTTTATTTTTTGAATATGGAAAACATTTGTAGAAAGAAAAGGTATGTACATATTATAGATTTGACCTCATCCATTAAAAAATTATGATTCCTATTGGTATAGGAACATAATAGGTCAATAGGAGTCAAAGGGGCTTTAGGAAGGTCAAATCCCCGTAGTTGTTATAAGTTAAGTTGTTTTGTGACTCGCCCATGGTTTGTAGACCATGGTATTGTAATAGAAGATGATATAAAAAGGAGTCATAGGGAGTCATGATAGATATCTAAGAATCCATGTGTGACTGATCTAAGTAAGAGGTCTATTTTCTATACTTAGGAAAATGGGAAGGCTCTTGTAGCTGTGTGCGCGGAGACCATGGTAAGTTTACAACTAAGTGTGAAGGCCCCTGTAGCTGTGTGCACATGGTAGAAAGAGTATATAATAGAATATCTGGGCATAATAAAAGGCTATTTTGGAGCAGTATCTGTGTATGTGTGTGTTATGCTTTACTTCTGAATTTACTTTATGTTCGCTCTGTTTACTGTAATTTATCATGAAACATACTTAATAGATGTGCAAAAGTAGTAGATCTGGTAAATTCCATAATGTTATGAATGTTTAGAGAAATTAGCGAAGAGTTAGATCTGTTATCTACAAGTTACTGCAATTTCTGCATTTCAAGGGTTAGAGTTTGCGAAGGTCAGAATAAAGCCCTGAAGTAACAAAAACCCATCACAGAGTCCTTTGGATGCAAAAGCCCGATTCTGGCATCCCCCAATATTGTCTCGAGTGAGACCGTAACTAGTGCCATGCAGGTTGTTTCCAAAAGGGCCGGTAGTGTATGGTTTTGTTTGTTAGCGCAACTAACTCTGAACCTGGGTCCAAGACCCCTCAAGCCAACAACAGGACAATCATGGAGTGTGCAAGTTCATGAGATTTCATGCAAGATTTCCTTTAAAATTTTCGGCAGATGTTGTAGATATTTCTGTTTATCTAATAAACAGAGGGCCTTCAAGTTCCTTGGATGGTGGTATTCCTAAGGAGGCATGGACAGGTAAAATGGCAAACTACTTATTTTTAAAGACTTTTGATTGTGAAGCATTTGTCCACCTTAATAAAGAAAATAGAACAAAGCTTGAGGTAAAATCAAAGAAATGTACCTTTATTGGATATGGTTTTAATGATTTTGGTTATCTCTTTTATGATTATGAAAATCACAAAATCATTAGGAGTAGAGATGTCATATTTAATGAAAGGGTCTTGTATAAGGATCTAAAATAGGAAAAGAAGAAGGAAAAAGAAAATATAAAATACATAGTGCTTCATGAGATCATCGGAAAATTAAAGGTGTCTGAAAATAATATTAATCAACAGCCACAACAGCAACAACTACCACAACAACAACAAGCACCTGAAACACTTGCAAGTGGTGTTAGAAGATATACTAGGATAATTATACCACTTGAATGATACTTTCCTTCATTATATTATGTATTATTGACTAATTATGGTGAACCAAAATGTTATGAAGAAGCAATGTTGGTAGAAACTGGGAAGAAGTGGGAGCTAGACATGAAATAAGAGATGGAATTATTTGTACATAACCAGACTTGGGACTTAGTCAGGTTTCCTGCAGGTAAAACAAAATTGTAGAATAAATAGGTTTATAGGTTGAAGGAAGAAGATGGAGGTAGAAAAAGGTATAAAGCTAGACTTGTGGTGAAGGGGTTTGCACAGAAGAAAGGTATAGACTTTGATGAAATATTTTCTCATGTTGTTAAAATGACTTCTATCAGAACTATTTTAAGTCTAGTAGTAGTAGAAGATTTGCATCTAGAGTAGTTAGATATAAAGATGGCCTTTCTCCATGAGGATTTGGAGGAAGATATCTATATGCAACAACCATAAGGATATGAGGTCAAAGGCGTGTATGTCTTAAAACATGCTCTAAGGTAGTGGTATCTAAAATTTTCCAAGTTTACGTTTGAACAAGGTTATACTATATGTCACTCTGATCATTGTTTTTATCTCAAAAGGGAAAATGATGGTAGCTATATTATATTGTTATTGTATGTAGATAACATGCTTGTTGTAGGGTCTAACCTGCAAGAAATAAATGCGCTCAAAGGAAAATTGGAAAATTCATTTTCTATGAAGGATTTGGGTGCTGCGAAACAAATCCTTGGTATGAGAAACTAGAGACATGAAAAATCACAAATTAACATTATCCCAAAGTGAGTACATACAAAAGGCATTGGAAATATTTAATATGAAGAATGAAAAACTAGTTAGTACACCTTTGGCTAGCCATTTCAAACTAAGTAAGGAGATGTGTCCCAAGACTCAGGAAGAGATGGATTATATGTCTAAAGTTCCATATGAATCAGCAGTTGGAAGCTTAATATATGCAATGGTATACATAAGGCCTGATATTGCACATGTAGTGGGAATTGTGAGTAGGTACAAGAACAATCTAGGAAAAGAAAATTGGATGGCAGTGATAGAGATAACATGAGGAGCACCACAGGGTATGTGTTTACTGTAGGTGGAACAACTATTAGTTGGGTTTAAAAAAATTAAAGTGTTGTTGCACTTTCAATATCGAAAGTAGAGTATTTTAATGCTAAGAGGCTAATAAAGAAATAATTTGGTTGCAAAAATTTATGGATGAATTGGGTAAGAAGAAGGAGATGGGCAAGTTATATAGTGACAACCAAGGTGTCATTCATCTTGCAAAGATGTAACAAACCTGGTGAAAATTCCATGTAATAAAAGTTAAAAATAATAACCATTGTTGATGGGACACTTATTCCAAGGTGAATGTTAGGCAAAACATCCTAGGGGGTGTTCATTTGGTTGTTTATGGCTAAGGAAATGGAAAAGGCTTTGGAAAGGAAAAATGGAAATTTTGGCACATTTATTTATGAAAATAATGGAAATCAGGAGAAAAGGGGGTGAAAGGTCACAGGTTGCATGTGAGGAGGAAATTGAAGGAAAATAATGGAAAATGAAGAAAATAGAGGATCAGTTGGTAAAATTTTGTTAGTTTGGTTTTGGAGCTCTCTTATTGTTCTCTCTTTCTCTCACTCTTGGACACTTAGAGTTTTCTTGGAGCACTTAGGCATTGGAGGAAGAAAGGTAAAGAAGGCAAGAGGAAGCGAAGATCAAGCACATAAAGGTAGGTTCAAGCAACTATAATAGGATTCATTACAAGTATCGATTTGCATGTGTATTTTCCTTGCTAGATTTGGCTTTCATGGTGCCGCATGTGGTTTTTTTCTGTCATGGCATGTGTTTTTCCAGGTCTGACAATGTTCTTCAACCCAAACTTGCCATTTATGGATAGCCTTGATGAGATGGGTTCTCATACTTTGGTTGATATGTGATGGCCAGATGGATTTGAAGCTGAGTGGGGTGGATCTTTGAAATTACAAACACATGGCCTAGTGGTCCCTGAACCAGAGTGTGGATCACGGTATAGCCACTGGCCTAGTAACCCCTGAGCCAGATTATGGGTTGTAGTAAAGCCAAGATTGTGTACCTCAATGGGCCAAGGAATCCTTTCTAGTGAATGACAGGTTATATGGTAAATCCAAGAGGTGGATTTATCTCCGTTGGGCCTAGTAGTCCCAAGATGGGATGCACAGTAAATCCTAGAGAGGGTGTCTTGGTGTAGGGCCTAGTGATCCCTGGATTAGACTCTGGATTACGGTAAAGCCTAAGAGACTAGGAGGTACTCAAATTACTCACGGTGTAGGTGGAGAACTCCAGTGGCATCCATGCTTGTTTGGTTCTTTTGGTGTGTTTTATGAGTCCCAGATTCATGCTTGGAATATGACACATGGGTGATTGGCTAAAGAGAGACATGGCTCAGCCAATATATGATCATATGCAACATGGTAGTCCCATCTCCAGTTGGTTTATTGCATTCATTAATGATAAATTCATTCCCTTGGTTTTAATGTGTAAATGTAATGATGTATGACTTATATATTTATGATATTTCTATTGTTACCATGCTAGTTATATGTATGTTTTATGGCAGCAGCTATGTATGGCTCTCAAAATATTTTTACTTGTAAATGAGTGAATAATGTATCTATGACCTACTAGATGATAATGAAACAAATGACATAAGGAAACAATGGTTCTTAGTGATTCTTAGATAATCTCGAGATCCCTATGTTTAATTCTGTTGGTTACACATGTAAATTACATGTTTGCGATATGTTTGATGAAACACTTGTTATGGGTAGGGGTTTGATTAAGGATGTTGTTTAACCTATTTCTTTTTCATAATTGTTTCCCTGTTCTTTTATGAGTCTTAAGTTATCATTCCATTCTGCGCAGTGACCTGGGCTCTGAGCCTGAAAAAGTGGCTCAAATCCTGGGGATGCTGGCACAACACTGACAAAATGAGGCTTTGGATGTTGGCGGGAAAGATTGTGAGTGCGACTGGAGGTCCTTGGACACTATCATGCCTATAGCATGAGAACGACTAGGGGATAAGTTGATCAAAACTTTAGCAGGACTCAGGGGTAAGCTTCCTGAAGTGTTGGCATGGTTCCCAGAGGTCCTGAAGCTTATGTTAAATGTTTGTATGGTGTGTTTTTGTTAGTTACACTTAATGTGACTTAGGAGGTCAAATCATATCATAGTGGCCTCTTGTCGCATATTTACCCTGGTTCGCTGGTTGCTTGGGTAGATGTGGGAGGAGGGTGTTACATAATGGTATCAAAGTATGGTTCAACCCCTTGGATTGAATGGGCAGTGTGTGTTTGTCATACATGCATGTCAGTTGCATGTGTGTCTTTTAAAATTGCATTCCATGTGCTTGTTGCATTGCTGCCATAATGTTGATAATGGTTGTAGTAAGGTTGTCATGAGGAACTTGATGTTGTTATTGTGGAATGAATCGTCATGAGTATATGATTGGTTACATATTGTTATATGTTGCTTACATGTTGTTATATGTCACTGGATTACATCCTTGTATGTTAGGTTGCATTCCTGTATGTTTGATTACATGTATTAATCTTGTAGGTTGGTTACAAGAATTGATCGCTTATGCTCGACTACATGTATTCATGTGTATGTGTAGTTGATTAGGCATTTCTTATTCATGTTGATGGTTGCATGTGGAAATGTGTATAATGGAGTAATGGTTGATGCCATGCATGAGGTCATAGCATGCATTGTTGATATGGACTTGCATTGATGACTAGACCCTAACTAGAATGATGTTTATGTGTTGATGCTTTTATTTGTGTATGTCTATATGCTATTATGTTTATGTTACACATGTATCACACTGATTTAGATGATCTTAAAAATGAGGTAACCTCCCAAAATTATACTAAGGTAAGTTGGTTTGTTATGATTTGGTTTATATGACATATTATGCCTTGCAAGAAAGGCATCAAATGGCTAGCAAGGTGGTAGACTACATAGAATCTCCCTATGAATCAGATGAGCAATGTGGTGTGGGGCACTCTTCTGATTTGGTGGATACATTGGGAATCTTGAAGGAAGAAATAAGGATTTGTAAGGTAGATAATGATAGGATCATACATGCACAAGAGAAACAAGCATAGGTTAATGCAATACTACTTCAAAGTTTGTCAGAATTGCAATGACGAGGGCCACTCCGCATCATCCATGGACAGGAGGATAGAACTAATGGAGCATATGGAAGTGGGTCTCCTGGTAGACATATGTCAAATAGATCTAATATAGTGAGAGATGGTAGGTTCTTGGACACTCCAGATAGGAGGGGTGACGAGTACGGGTACTATTTTAGTTTTGGTTCTGATAGACATCATGATCATCATCGTTATCATGCTTATAGGAGGAATGATATAGGATACTTTCCAAATGAGTTTAGGAAAGTGAAGCCACCTACTTTTTATGGATATGTGAAGAAGTTGGAAGATGCAGAAGTTTGGATACTTGGGATGGACAAATTCGTTGAGTTGCATGAGTACACAGATAACATGAAGGCCAAAATAACTATCTTTAGCTTGAAATATAAAGTAGACATTTGGTGGGAAGATGTGAAGTAGGTTATAGACATCAGGACAGATGACTTGAGTTGGTGGGAGTTCATGAGGATTTTAAGGAACGAGTACTTCTCTGAAAGGTTCTATGATAGTAAGGATAAATAATTCTATGAGGTAAAGATGGGGGAAATGACAAACAAAGAGTACACAACCAAGTTTTTGGAGCTATTAAGGTATGTATAGTATCTTACTCATGAGAAGGCTAAAGTTCAATGATTTGTCAGTGGTATTCCATTAGCATTTAGATATCGGATTGAGTATGATGATCCTTGATCACTTGAGGAATTCATTGGGAAATTGAAGCATTTCTATGAACAACCAAAGCGTAAGAATGGATCTCAGCAAGGATGGAAAGGGAAGGACAAAGGTAAAGGTAAATGGAATCCCAAGAGAACAAGGCCATAGAATGTATATGAGAAAGAAAATGTGGCACTAGAAAAGAAGGTTAATTTAACTAGACATGGACATGGGTTAAAACAGAAGCATACAAGTGAAGGAACTGGTTACTTGGAGTGATGGACATGTGGTGAGGAACACCTTAGGAGAGATTTTCCATAGAATCAGGGTGGTAGGCCTAATATATGCAATGAATAGGAGGCACGAACTATTGGAGATGTAGGGCAGAGTATTCCTCGTATTTATAGAGTTATGGACAATAAACACAAAGAGCATCTGACATTTATCACAGAGTTGGTGATCTAGGAGGATTCTCAAAATTCTTAGAATTCTACAACCTCATATGGTCTTGAAACCAACACTAAGTCATAGTGCTCATTGCACTGATTCTGGTGGTATATTCGGTTTCGTAAATGGCCTTAATATGAGTAAGAAAACAGTTGCTTAAATTTTTAGCAAACAGGAAAATAAATTATGCCTTTGCAAGCGAGGTGGCAGCTCTGCATATTGACATGTGGCAGGTGGTCAAAGTCAATGAGGAGGTGTATGGGCAGAGTCGGGGCTTGAACCCGTGACCTCCTGTTCATATCACAAAATCTTTGCCAACAAACGATGGCATATCATTATAATACATTGGCAGAAAAGTTGAATTTGAAGTTGATTTGTTATGGTATGTGAGGAAAGGGTTGGTGGAGTCCACTAGATCCGGCGACCACCCGAAACCCTCGACTGTTTTACCCAACACAAAAAGATGTGCTCTAACTATGGCACAAAACAACCATCATACATTACCAAAGTATAAAGTTTAAACATATGTCAAATATGCTAGTGCGGAGTTCGATACATGTTACAGTCTAATATTTAAACTAGAGGGTATCAACCATATGTCACATTCTTATTGTATATATCCACATGTTTGGGTATTTTTTTTAAACTATATTATAATGTTACAATAATTCAGGGTGTGGTCCATTAAAAATACCATGTAATATAGTTTTTGAAACTATTTACTATATATATTAAAGCACCTAGTTATGTTATTGCACCATTATGCAATTGTTATACCAACTCCAAACAAATTGCCAACTATAGCATGGGAGGTTCGACCCTAGAACCTACCCAAGGCTTACAAAATTTTTTCCATTAAACCAATGAGTTTAGGAGTGAACATTGAGTTTCAGTACAAGGTGTTGTATGTGACTATTTTTCTTCATGTAAGCATATCTTGGCCATCCTTGAGCCATTTTGAGAATAGAGATAGGCGTTGGAAGATGCGCCAGAGGGATTATTTTTGACAGTAACCAATAGTGTCTATGTGCACAGTTCAATTGATTAAATTCCATGTAAATAACCATTTTGGAGCATTTCTAATATAACAGACGCCCATTGGAAGCAAACTCAGGGACGTAGTCCAGGAGGGACGAGCTCTGTCAACAATGTTTGCTGTGTTTGCATATTTTATTGCTACTATTTATTCTTCATTCCAGTTCTCAAAGTTTGATGTTTAAGGCATATTAACAACTTAATTTCCCTTTTTCATTCACACATATGCAACCTTAGTTAATGTTGGTGAAATTGCGCAAATAATCAATCCCATAGATTTAAGATCATTTGTTGGTATCGGGGTGAGGTCGATGATGTTTAAGCAAGATATTTACCAATGTGAATGTTGACTAGATCCAGGTCGCAGTGTGGAGAAGGGAAACTTGAAGAGTTAAATCTAGAGATTGGAAATAAGAAAGTCTCGCAAAAGATGGTAGGTTCAAATGAAGGAGAAGCTAGACAAAGAGCGAGGATAAATTTTAGCAGATGTTTCTGAATATGCAAAGGATGATTGCAGAAATTTATGAAGATAGGAAGAATAGAGATTCAAATTCATCTTCTAAAGGAATGTAAGTGAATAAGGGTAAGGAAAATGCTAATGGTAATGAACCTCCTTCTCCTCCATCTTCATCTTCTTCTTCTTCATCTTTTGATCATTCAAGCTCAGATTTAGATTTCGAATCAAAGAAGAAACATAAGAAATCTCCTTTCCTGAAGCTTGATGTCAAATTTGAACTGCCCATATATGATGGTGAAATGAATCCTGAAAAGTTAGATAACTAGATTAAACAAATTGAAGTGTATTGTAGAATTCATAATATTGTTGACGATTTTGCGAAAATTCAGTTAGCTACACTTAGAATGGGGGGATCAACTTTGATTTGGTTGGAAAGTAAAACACAGTTATATTTAAAGCAGAAAGGTAAAATTATCTCTTCATGGTCTAAGTTTATTAAAGCTCTTACAAAGTAATTATATCCTTTAGGATATATGCAACATGCTATAATAGATTAGCAACATTTGAGGTAAGGTAAAGGACATAGTGTTCAAGAGCAAGAGTTTACACAGGAATTAAGGAAAAATGATTTAACACTTAACATTCCATTAAACACATGGGAAACTTTGTTAAATAATATTGGAAGTTTGCATTCTTATGTGCAACATACACTGCTTATGTTTAATCCAATTGGCTTTGATGAATTGTGTGTCCAAGCCATTCATATTGAATAAGGTGGCAGATCTTTTCAGTTCAACTTTTCAAAGAAACCATTCAAGCATTTAGAAAATAAAAGGGGAAGAAGTCAACAATAGTTAAGAAAGAAGGAGAAATGCAAACTTGTACTCATTGTTAGAGGGTTGGACATGATGAGTCCAAGTGTTGGAAGCTTCAACCAGAACTTAAGCCAAAGAAGTTCCTTAAGAAGAAGGGCGAGAAGAAATCTAATGCTGCAACCCAACAAGACTTGGGATCTGATTGCGGTGATGAACGGAAGATAACCACTATGGGTTTGACATGTAATCCTTTTGAATCTATCTCTAGTTCTACTTGTTCTGCATCCTCTTCAAAATTTAATGATGTTATTGAAGAAAAGAAGAGAGATGAATTGTTTCATATTAGGGTTATCTCCAAGCACACTAAGATAGATACATTATTCGACAATGGATCACAGGAAAATCTAATGTCTGAGGAACTCTTAATACAATTGGGATTGGAAACTAAGAATCATCCAAAACCTTAACCTTTAGGATGGTTAAAGGAAAACACTCAGATGCATGTCAAAAAACAGTGCCTATTAAGATTTTCAATCACAACTAATTTTGTTGATGAAGTTGATCTAGATGTGATTCCTTTAGACATATGTGGAGTTGTGTTGGGTAGTCCTTATCTTTATGACTGAGATGCCATATTTTATAGAAAGGAGAATAAATATCATCTTCTTAAGGATGGAATTGAATATGTTGTCAGGGCACATAAGACTAAAACAAGCTTGGATTTAATCAATGTAAGTCAGATGAAAAGACTCATAAGTTCAAGTAAAATGTATGTTCTCACGTTTGTTAAGGAACGACCTAAAGATAAGTATGATGCTTTTCAAGGGTGTGATACTCAATTTAAAGACAAGTTGGTTGAAATAGTTGATTCTTATAAGGAATTGTTTAAAGAACCAAAAAGTCTACCTCCAAAATGAGAAATACAACATGAGATTCAATTACAATCTGATGCCCCTCTTCAGAGTATTGGCATGTATCATATTTCTGTAATAGAAAATGAAGAAATTAAGAAAAAAATTCAGGATTTGGTTGATGAAGGCTTCATTTGACCTAGTTCATCTCCATGTGGATCACCGATCATTTTAGTACCTAAGAAAGACAAAACTTGGAGAATGTGTGTTGATTTCATACCTTTGAATAAAATCACCATAAAGAATAGGTATCCTATTCCAAGAATAGATGATTTTCTTGATCAATTAAAGAATGTTGTTTACTTTGCAAAACTGGTTTAAGAAGTGGTTATCATCAATTTCGTATTGTAGAGAATGATATATGGAAAATTGCATTTAAGACTAGACGGGGGCTTTATGAATGGTTGGTTATGTTGTTTGGTATATGCAAAGCTCTAGTAACCTTTATTGTGTTTTGTCCTTTTATTGATAATTTTGTCATAGTCTATCTGAATGATATTCTTATTTTCAGTTCAAGTTTGGAAGAACATGTTAAGCATGTGAAACACGTTTTTGATGTGTTTCAAAGAGAGAAAGTGTATCTCAAACTTTCTAAATGTGAATTTGGGAAAACTTCCTTAGTATATATTGGTCACATAGTTGGAGGTGGTCATCTTAAAATAGATCCAACTAAAATCAATGTGATTGTTAAGTGGCCAAGACCACATAATGTGACAGAAGTTAGAAGTTCCTTGGGTGCAGTTCAATATTACAGTAAATTCATTTCTCATTTCTCTTTTATTGCATCACCACTTCATGCTTTAACAAGTTCTAAAGTATCTTTTCAGTGGGTAGGTAAATAACAAAAAACATTTGATACTTTAAAGCAAAAAATTGTGACAACTCCAATCTTAGCTTTGCCAGACCTTCAACAACCATTTTAAATAGAAACTGATGCTAGTGGGTATGTAATGGGTGCAGCGTTAGTTAAGAAATGAAAGCCTATTTGTTTTCATTCAAAAACATTTCTAAAGCAGTTGCTAACTATCCAAATTATGACAAAGTAATGTTTGCATTAGTAAAAAGTGTTAAGAAATGGAAACATTATTTAATGGGCAAAGAAACAATGATTCGTACAGATCATCAGCCACTTCAATACCTTCAATTCCAAACTAAATTGCAGTAGTCTCAACATTATAGATGGATAAGTTTTTTGTAGCAGTTCCAGTTAGTAATCAAATATAAGAAAGGTACAACAAGCAAAGCAGTTGATATATTGTCAAGACCATCTTTGAATGCTTCAATTATACTTCAAAATGGTTCTTTAGCACATGAAAGTTAAATTGAACAATATGTTGAAGAAATATGTTTATGAATCAATAACTCAAGGTTCTGAGGTGGAATAATTGAATTATCACGTTCATGACAGGTTATTATACCATCTTGGAAAGTTGTGCATACCATAGGGGAGAAAGAGCACATGTGATCAAGGAAGCACATTCTTCTCATGTTTAAGGGAATTTTGGTGTAGGTAAGAGAGTGGCACAGTTACAAAGGTATTGCTATTGGCCTCATATTAATGAAACAATTGCTAAGTACATTAAAGGTTGTGTCATGTGTTCAACAAGAAAACCAAGCAACAAAAAGTTTGGTTTGTATATGCCTCTTCCAGTTCCTTCTAGACCATGGGATAATATATCTATGGATTTTGTAGGAGGACTTGCTATGCCTAGAAAAGGGCATGATTATTTGTATGTTGTGGTTGATAGATTTAGCAAAATGTGTATTCTTGTTCCATGTAAAAAAAAATTAACTGCTGTACAGACTGCACATATGTTATTTTCAAATGTATGGGTCATTTTGGGTTTCCTACTTCCACCATTTTAGATTGGGACTCTCATTTCATGGGATATTTTTGGTCCACTTTGTGGGGACTCATGGGAACTAAGATGAAAAAGAGCACAAATTTTCATCCACAAACAAACGATCAAACATAAGTGGTGAACATAATAGTGGTACATATTCTCAGAGGCTATTACAGCAAAAATCTTATGTTGTGGGATGAATATTTACACTATGTCCAACATGCTTACAACCAGGCCTTGCATTCTTCTACAAGTAAATCTCCTTTTGAGATATGTTTTGGGTACCCACTGAAATCACAAATGGACTTCTTGTTTGGTGAGAAAGATTAGGAGGATGGACATGGAGATGTCGATAAAGTAATCAAGTTCATTCAAAGAATCCAAAAGATTCATGAAGCAGTGTAGGATCAATTGGAGAAAAGTTAAGTGAGGTACAAAATAGATAAGCATAAGGTGGGTCATCACTTTCAAGTTTGTGATCAAGTATGGCTACATATCAGCATAGAAAGGATGAAAGATGAAGGTAAAAAGTTGAAACTGATCAAGTATGGTCCTTTTGAAATTGTTGAAAGATTGGGCACAATGAATTCTGTTAGCACCTAAATCTGCCTTAGGCTAAAGGAAGACAAAATTCAGGGTAACCACAAACCACGCTCAGTCTGGTAGCCAGCCCTACCAGAACAGGAGAGGGCTCTCTCCGGGTTACACTAAGTAAAAATACACAATAAAGTATGAGATGACTCAAAATGAAATACTGATTTTAGGCTAGTAAATAGATGTGGAAAAGGCGATTTTGAATGAATGAATTTTCTGGGCTGTAAGGGACCAAAGGAACATCTAAGCTGGGAAATTAAGTCAAGGACACAAAATATTTCATGAGGCAAGATAGGCAGGAGGTATAGTAGTAAGATTGAAGTAATATGAAATGGAAAGATTGTTAAGAGGTTGAAAAGGGCATAGCAAATGAATGCTTTTCAAACAGAAGAATAAACACACAACATGAATACCTTACTAAGGTAGAGCAGTGAACTGGATTCCTCCTTTCTTACTTTAAAGCATTCAATTGGAAATGGTTATGAATGGGATGTATAAAACATAACAAATACACATATGAAATAGAAAGAAGAAACATCTGCTAAACATCATACCACATGAATCTCATGAATCAGAGCTGCATCATTTTATTAATTCCCTGGCCAAAATGTGTACAATGCAAGTGCTGGGTTTTTCCTCCACATTGCTCCCAGAAATTCCAACCCTTTACAAATGATTTTCAATACCATAAATAACATCAGAGTTGGGAAAGAAAATCGATGAATATAGGGAGTCGTTCAATCATCATTAATGAACTGAAGTCAAAGAGCCAACCATTTGCCAGCGTTGCATTTTCCACCCAAATGACAGATGGAGAGGTTCAGGGACTCAAAACTTGTCCAAATTTCTCGTCCATGTACCATAATTCATGATTTTTCATGCTGAATTAAAAAATATATATTTTTTACAATTTGGAGCTCCCTATCATAAGCGTCGCGCCACGTGCGCGACGCATAGAGCCTATGCGTGGCGCTTTTTTGCGGGGGACTTTTGGAGGCCTTCTCGATGTCCAAATTGGGCACAGGATAGCTCATTGGAAAGATCTTTGAGTCTAATTTCCAAAGAAACTAGAATGTTTCAATTTGGAGTTCATTTTCCCTATCAAAAATCAAATCTCCCAAGACTTGTCAAAAATGTGCCCAGTGAGGTTGCCTCAAGGAAGAGTGCTGTTGCGGTCAACTTTTGAAGGTGTTCCTCAACTCCAAATTGAGCTCATGATAGCTCATTGGAAATATATTTGTGTGTAGTTATCATTTTACTCATCAAGCAAGTCATTTGGCTAACCGAGCTAGGAGAAAACTTGATTTTCGCAAGGTCACTTTAGAGGTGCATCAATTCTCCTGAGGCAATTGTATTTTTGACATTTCTCTAAAACCATGAAACCTGTGTAAACAGTGAAGGAGGATTTTCTTTCTTGGCCTATTGTGGACAAAAAACTCTCTCATTTTTCCAAAATTCGTCTTTTCTTGCTCAGAAACATCATTTGAGTGAATTATTGAACCTTCCTCTGGCCAGCAAGTATTATTGAAGCACTTTGAGAACAACAATTTGCAAACCCGAGACCTAATGACTGAAATGAGTCTTGTCCATTAAAAGATCAAACATTGACCATCATGGATTTTAATAACTTTGATGAAAATACCTAAGCCAATAGGTACAAGACATGAGGGGAATGAACTGACAAGACCCTTCCGTCAGATTATGGCATGCCTCTAGCGGAACACAACTGAGTGAATGGAGCAAGACACTTAAAAATGAGATGCAGAAAAAGTTTTGATCTCTGACGGAGGACTGACAAGATCGACTCTAACATTGGCTCCAATGGGGGATGGTAGCTCCAGCTCCTTGGAGGTGCCAAGAACTGCAGATCTTTGGGTGAGTAGATAGTGCCTTTGTCCATTGGGCTATGGAGTCATTATTTCGACAAACAACACAAGACTTTGACGCATTTATTGACTGGAACTTGACTTAAACCGCTTAATTATGAAACCAACATGACTGAAAAAACTGACTCAATGCAAAAGGAAATGACTCATGACTGACTTAACTAAAACAAGAACTGACAAAACTTATTCAATGGCAGCAGTCCATCAAGATTCGAGGGTTTCAAATTATGATGACAGCCACCTGCATACTAATGCAATATGTACAATCATGTGTAATTTGTCTTCCAATGTAACCAATCAAGCAGATGCCTTCTTGATTGATTCTCCTGATCATATCTCTTGGTCAACAACAGCTACTGGTAACTGGGCATCCAAAAACGCAGTTGACCATGATTTCCTTCATCACTGAATACTGCAATAATCACCTTCACTGCTGACTGCAACAAATTTGCCATTGGATCATGAAAAACATGAAGATTTACCTCCTGTTGAGGAAACAAGATGTCTTTTTCTTTTGATTCTGATCTTCCTTCATAATGTACTTCAGAAAAAGTATGGTCCTAGTCCTAAAAAATTTCTGAACAAGTGGATGAGCAGATTTCCTCTTCAAAAAAAATTTCAAAACATGAGACATATGAGGAAGAATCTGAAAGGGAATCCTGAATGGTCTGGTCTGCTGAAGTCTGGATATATTGTAGATCATCTTCATATGATAAGACAGCCAGATTGTTTTTGCATTCATCAATCATGAGAAAAGAAACTTCAAATGATTCTTGAAACCTAACAATAAAATTTCTATCATCTATCATAAATTCATCTAGAGGAACTTTTTCACTTGTTTGAGCAAAGATCTCAACTTGCTGTTCATGAGCTGGCTGGATTACCTCTTCATGAAGACTGTGTTCTGATGACATGAGAACATTTGGATGCAAAACTCTGTCTTCTTCATCCCAGATGATTTCAGTAGCAGAGTTCTCTTTCATGGGACTTAGTACAAGGTTTTCTTGGTCATCACAATCTGCATCTACATCTGAAATGACTGTCTTAACATTATCACATTTTGAATTTGAAACTTGATTTCTCTGCATGCTGTCTTCTTCTATGGTCAAATCTGAAACGACACTTTTTCTTTCATCACTTTCAGCCATATGGAACTCTTCAACCTGCTGATCTATTTCAAGTAATTCATGTTGATTGTCAAGATGCAAAATTCCTTCATTTTCCACCGTACAAAGATCTTGATTCTGTTGCCAAGTTTCCTGAGCATCTTGATGGGACTCCTCTAGTTTCTCTTCATGTTGCTGAAATGGATTCTCATACGAGGCTTCCATGATCTCATCATCCATAAAATTATCATCCTCATAGTGTTTTTCAAGGCTTTCAATAAAAGTAGAAGCATGTTTGCAATAGTCATGAACTAGATTTAATGATGGATAAGAGTCTTTATATCTTTCAATGAACAGGGCATGAAATTTTTTTAGACAATAAATAGAAGCAGCGGGAAAATTTTCATACCAAGATTGGGCTTCACCTTCCAAAGTGGCCAGGAATATCTTCATTAGGCAATCTTCAGGAAAATCAACTTTCAACTTGCGAATATGCATGTGAAATCTAACTACATGTAAAGCGGCATCCTTCCTACCATCATCTTTAAACGTAGGCAAATTCCTTGACCAATCTACTTTCGGAATCTTATTTGGAAAGCCTGGAATCTGATCTCGACTCCTGGGAGCATATCTTCTTGCAATCCGCTCCATTTTAAAAAATCTCAAAGCTACTGATCCCTCTGTAGTGGAGTCACCATGAAGCACCGGTTGCTGGATTCTTCAGTGAAAGGAGTTGCCAGGTGAATGATTTCAGACGTCTTCTTATGTCTGATCGTTGTTCACCATCAACCATCAGATCTGAGCTTGATAGATGTATTGGGGCAAAACAATCTTCAAGCAAACCATTTTCTCCCCAGCGGAGTCGCCACTATGTTAGCACCTAAATTTGCCTTAGGCTGAAGGAAGACAAAATTCAGGGTAACCAGAAACCATGCTCAGTCTGGTAGCTAGCCCTACCAGAACAGGAGAGGGCTCTCTTTGGGTCAGACTCAGTAAAAATACACAGTAAAGTCTGAGATGACTCAAAATGAAATACTGATTTTAGGCTAGTAAATAGATGTGGAAAAGGCGATTTTGAATGACTGAATTTTCTGGGCTGTAAGGGACCAAAGGAACATCTGAGCTGGGAAATTAAATCAAGGACACATAATATTTCATGAGGCAAGATAAGCAGGATGTATAGCAGTAAGATTGAAGTAATGAAATGGAAAGACTGTTAAGAGGTTGAAAAGGGCATAGCAAATGAATCCTTTTCAAGCAGAAGAATAAACACACAGCATGAATACCTTACCGAGGCAGAGAAGTGAACTGAATTCTGCCTTTCTTACTTTAAAGCATTCAACTGGAAATGGTTATGAATGGTCTGTATAAAATATAACAAATACACATATGAAATAGAAAGAAGAAACATCTGCTAAACATCATACCACATGAATCTCATGAATCAGAGCTGCATCATTTTATTAATTCCCTGGCCAAAATGTGTACAATGCAAGTGTTGGGTTTTTCCTCCACACTGCTTCCAGAAATTACAACCCTTTACAAATGATTTTCAATACCATAAATAATCTCAGAGGTGGGAAAGCAAATCGATGAAGATAGGGAGTTGTTCAATCATCATTAATGAACTGAAGTCGAAGAGCCAACCATTTGCCAGCGTTGCATTTTCCACCCAAATGACAGATGGAGAGGTCCAAGGACTCAAAACTTGTCCAAATTTCTTGGCCATGTGCCATCATTCATGATTTTTCATGCCAAATCCAAAAATATATATTTTTTTCAATTTGGAGCTCCCTATCATAAGCGTCGTGCCACGTGCATGGCGCATAGAGCCTGTGTGTGGGTATTTTTTGCGTGGGACGTTTGGAGACATTCCCGGTATCAAAATTGGGCATAGGATAGCTGGTTGGAAAGGTTTTTGAGTATACTTTCCAACCCAACTAGAATTTTTCAATTTGGATTTTATTTGCCCTATCAAAAATCAAATATCCCAAGACTTGTCAAAAATGTGCCCAGTGAGGCTGCCTCAAGGCAGAGTGTTGTTGCGGTCAGCTTTTGAAGGTGTTCCTCAACTCCCAATTGAGCTCATGATAGCTCATTGGAAATATCTTTGTGTCTAGTTATAATTTTACTCATCAAGCAAGTCATTTGGCTAACCGAGCTAGGAGAAAACTTGATTATCCCAAGGTCAGTTTAGAGGTGCATCAATTCTCCCGAGGCAATTGTATTTTTGGCATTTCTCTAAAACCATGACACTTGTGTAAAAAGTGAAGGAGGTTTTTCTTCCTTGGCCTATTTTTGACAAAAAAATCTATCAGTTTTCCAAAATTAATCTTTTCTTGCTCAGAAACATCATTTGAGTGAATTATTGAACCTTCCTCTGGCCTGCAAGTATTATTGAAGCACTTTGAGAACAAAAATTTGCAAACCCTAGACCTAATGACTGAAATGAGTCTTGTCCATTAAAAGATCAAACATTGACTGTAATGGATTTTAATAACTTTGATGAAAAGACCTAATCCAACAGGTACAAGACATGAGGGGAATGAACTGACAAGACCCTTCCGTCAGATTATGGCATGCCTCTAGCGGAACACAGCTGAGTGAATGGAGCGAGACACCTAAAAATGAGATGCAGAAAAAGTTTTGATCTCTGATGGAGGCCTGACAAGACCGACTCTAACAAATTCCAGTTAAATTTGCCTCCATACATGAACATATATTCAGTTGTAAATGTTGAAAATTTAAAGTTGTATGAACCTCCTATGATCATGGATCCAGAGGAGAATGTTCAAATTCCAACTGTAGATGATTTTGCACCTAAATACATGACTGAGTTGTAGAAAGATACCATATTGGACAGGAAGGTCCGTATTTCTAGGCTTGGATATGTTGAATATCTTCTAGTGGGACTCAAAGGCATGAATCAAAGCAAGGCAATATGGATGGAGATCAGAAGGGTGAGGAAGCTTTACCCTCACCTGACGTATGATTAAAACCAAACTTTTGGTGGTCTAAAAGCTTCCAGTGGAGAGGAATGATCCAGGAGGATTCAAAAAATGCTCAGAACCAAGTCATAGTGCTTGTCACACTAATTTTGATTGTATATTCGGTTTCACAAATGACCTCCATATGAGTAAGAACATCCCTGCTGAAGTTTTTAGTAAACAGGAAAAAAAAATTGTGCCTTTGCAGGCTAGGTGGCAGATCTACGTCTTGACACGTGGAAGGTCGTCAAAGTCAATGAGGAGGTGGATGGGTAGATTTAGGGCTCGAACCCGCGACCTCACATTCATATCACAGAATATTTTCCAACAGACCATGACATATCATTATAATAATTTGGTGCAAAAGTTGTATTTGAAGTTGATTTTTTATGGTATGGGAGGAAAGGGTTGGCGGAGCCCACCAGATTCGGTGGCCCCACCAAACCCTCAACTCTTTTGCCCAAAAAAACAAGTAGTGCTCTAAATATGGCACAGTGCAACCATCATAAATTACTGAAGTCTAAAGTTTAAACGTATGTCAAATATGCCAGCACGAAGTTTGATACATGTTACAGTCTAATGTTTAAACCATAGGGTATCAACCATATGCCACATGCCTATTGTATATATTCATCGGTTTGGGTATTTTGTTTAAACTATATGATAATGTTACAATAGTTCGAGGTGCAATCCATTAAAAAGACTATGTAATATATTTTTTGAAACTTATATATATATATATATATATATATATAATATAATATATAATAATATAATATATTATTATATTTATATTATATATATAATATAAATATATATATATATATATTATATATATTATATATATATATAATATTATATATATATATTAAAGCATCGAGTTATGTTATTGCACAATTATGTAATTATTATACCAACTCCAAACAAATTGCCAACTATAGCCCGAGAGGTTCAACCCTAGAACCTGCCCGAGGCTTATAATTTTTTTCCCATTGCACTAGTGAGTTTAGGAGTGAACAATGAGTTTGAGAACATGGTGTTGTATGTGACTGCTTTTCTTCATGTAAGCATATCTTGGCCATCCTTGAGCCATTTTGAGATTAGAGACAATGATTGGAAAGATGAGACATAGGGCTTCTTTTTGACAGTAACCAATAGTGCATGTGTGCACAGTTCAGTTGGTGAAATTCCATGTAAAGAACCTTTTTGGAGAATTCCTAATATAACGGATTCCCATTGGAAGTGGACCCAAAGACATAGTCTAAGAGGAACAAACTCCATCAACAATGTTTGATGTGTTTGCGTCATTTATTTTTGTTGTTTATTCTTCATTTCAGTTCTCAAAGTTTGATTTTTAAGGCATATTAATAACTTAATTTCCCTCTTTCATTAACACATATATAACCTTTGTTAATGTTGGTGAAATAAATAATCAATCTTGTAGATTTCAGATTAGTTGCACGGTAAGCTTTGTGATCAAGTTATTTATATTTTGACTGATCCTAGATATAATTGGGGGATAAGTGTGGTTTGAGAAAGGAATTTCATACAAAGTCTTGGTTAGTGTAGTTGGCTACAAGTACAAAGAAGCAATTTCATCATTGGGTAGGAGCTTGTGCATTTGATTTAAATTGTATGCCTACAGAAGCACATCTAAATGTACTACCATTGGGATCATACAATATGTTGTTGGACATGGATTGTTTGTATCTTCATAGAACCAAGGTATACTGCTATGACAAATCCACTAAGTGTGTCCATTACAATGGGGACCGAAGAGTCTTGCAGGGTAAGAATAAAGCCACATCGGTGAGGATGGTGACAACTATGCAAGCAAAACATAGTTGCGGGAAATGGTGTATGTTATTTGCAGTGCACATTTCTAGTGATAAGGGTAAGGAGGTTGAGGATGCAGATGTGTTGAGCAGGTACCCAATTTTGCAGCAGTTTTAGTATATGTTTCCTGAGGACATTATAGAGTTGCCACTTCATATGGAGTTAGAATTTTCTATTGAGTTAGTTCCAGGGGTAGCTCTAGCATCAAAAGCACCTTACAAGATGAGCACACTTGAGTTGGATGAATTAAAGCTATAGTTGAAGGAAATGTTGGACAAGGGATACATTAGGCGAAGTGTATCACCTTGGAGTGCACTGGTATTGTTTGTAAAGAAGAAAGATGGAACTCTTAGATTATGAATTGACTACAGACAGTTGAACAAAGTGACTATCAAGAACATGTACCCTTTACAAAATATTGATGACTTGTTCGATTAGCTGAAGGGAGAAACATTGTTGTCAAAGATTGATCTGAGATTCAGATACCATAAGGTATGCATCAAAGAGGAGGACATTTACAACACAACTTTTTGGACTAGGTATGGGCATTATGAGTTTGTTGTAGTTCCAATTGTCTCAACTAATGCTCAACCTACATTTATGTGCTTGATGAATAGTGTGTTGCGTCTATTTTTGGATAAGTTTGTTATTGTGTTCATTGATGATATACTAGTATATTCTAAAGATGAGGAAGAGCATGTCGAACATTTGGTAGCAGTGTTGAGGTTGTTGAGAGAGCATCAGTTGTATATTATGCTCAGCAAGTGTAGTTTCTTTCAGATTGAGGTACACTACTTGGGGCATGTTGTCTCCAAGGAGGGCATTATAGTAGATCCTGAAAAGATAAGAGCCATCATGGAATGGGTATCTCCTATTAACGTGGATGCGGTGAGATATTTCATGGGTTTGGCAGGTTATTATAGGAGGTTCATCAGGAACTTCTCACATATTTCTTATCTTATCACATCATTGCAGAGGAAATGTAAGAATTTCGAATGGACAAAGGAGTGTGAGGCTATTTTTGAACAGCTTAAGTAGTTGTTGACATATGCACTAGTGTTACAGATTGTAGATCTGGACAAAGAGTTTGTAGTATGCACAGATGCTTGCAAGAGAGGACTTGGTGGATTCCTTATGCAAGATGGATAGGTGGTATGCTATGAGTCGTAAAAATTGCATGAGCATGAACAAAAATACCCCACACATGATCTTGAGTTGGCAACGATTATACATGCATTGAAGATGTGGAGACACTCTCTTCTTCGAAGAAGGTTTGTACTGATGGGTGATCATATTAGGTTGAGGCATTTGTTGGCCACAATTAGTGAATTTGATTTCGAAATTAGGTATATTAAAGGTAAAGAGAACAAGGTGGAAGATGCTCTCAATAGGTGGGTACAGGTAAATCACTTGGAAACTATGAGCTCCTATGGGATAGATCTACAAGATAGGATCTTGTAGGCAGGCCAACAAGATGTCAGATATATGGAGATTTTGCATAGGTTGCAACAGAGTATAGGTGCAGGAATAAGTGATGGTATAGGTACAGGTGATGGTACAGGTATATGTATAGGTACATGTACAGGTAGTGTTACAGGTACAAATAGTGGTATAGGTACAGGTGCAGGTGCACAGGGTGTGGATTATTTTCTTAAGGGGATGGATTGGTCAAATTCAGAGACAAGATATATGTTACAGATAACAGTGAACTCAAGAAGGTGATCTTGAGAGAGTTTCATGCGAAACCTTATTTAGGTCACCTAGCTTATAAGAAGACATTGAATGCAGTGAAGAAATCTTATTATTGGTTGAATCTGAAGAGGGATGTAGAAGAGTTTGTGTCTAGGTGTTTTGATTGTTAGCGTGTGAATGCAGAGTGTAAACTCCCAGGTGGACTGTTACTACCGATCGCGATTCTAGAGTGGAAATGGGAGGTCATTTTCATGGACTTACTCATAGGGTTTCCGAAGACAGTGAGACAACACGATTCCATCATGGTTGTTGTGAATAAGTTGACCAAGGTTGCACACTTCATTCCAGTGAAGTCTACATTCTCAGCTAGCGACGTAGCACAAGTTTTCATCAGAGATGTGGTTAGACTGCATGGTTTTCCAAAGAAGATTGTGTCAGACAAGGATGCAAATTTCACTTCCAATTTCTGGAAGGAGTTGTTTGTAGGTTTGAGCACAGAGTTGGCCTTCAGTACATCCTATCATTCGCTAACATATGGACAGACAGAGAGGGTCAATAGGATATTGGAGGACATGTTGAGGTTGTATGTGATGCATCAACAATAGAAGTGGGAAACGTACCTTCCATTGGTTGAGTTTGCATACAACAATGGTTATTAGGAATCATTGAGGATGAGTCCTTTCAAGGCATTATTTGGGCGGAGTTGAAATACTCCTATTAGTTGGAGTGATCCAGTTAACAGGGTGCTGATTGGACCAGACATGTTGGCAGACATGGAACATGAAATGCAAGTGATCAAGAAGAATATAAAGGTAGCACATGATAAGCATAAGAGCTATGCAGATTAGGACAATTTGTTCAAGGAGTTCGAGGTTGGGGATTAGGTGTACTTGTGCATCATAAGAGGTCCTTGCAGATTGGATCATGTGCCAAGCTGGCACCACAGTCTTCTGTACCCTTTAGTATCATTGAGAGGATTGGGCTAGTAGTCTATCGACTTGCATTGCCTCCGACAGTGAAATTCCATGATTTTTTCCATGTGTCATTGCTTAGGAAGTATGTTAAAGATGTTGATCATGTGATTGAATGGTTTGTATTGTAGGTGGAACTAGATGGAGAATTCCAACTAGAGCCTCACTGTATATGGTAGAAAAAGGTGCTCATGCTTTGAAACCGAGAAATCAAGTAGGTTAAGGTGCAATGGAAGTACTTTGGGCTCGATGAAGCTAGATGGTATGTGGTGGATCAAATGTGGGCTATGTATCCTTCCTTGTTTTCCGGTTGAGTAAAAGTAGTTTTGATATGTTGTTTGGTATATGTTTTGATGTATATTCTAGTCATATTGCTATATGCACATATGCATATGGATGTAAATATTTCTATGAGCTAAGCTATAAAGCTCCAATAAGTGCTATGGGTGTCATGTCATTATGATTGTCATGTTACTATGCTATCATGTTGTTATGTTATCATGTGGTTATGGTGGGTTGGCACTCAACAGGTTGATCATTGTAAATACTGCATCGAGCTATGTTATAAAGCTCCATGAGTAGTATGTATTCTTTCAGCATTTTGTTGAGGTATGTGTGTGATTGAACACCGAGGACAATGTCCCCCAAAGGGGAGGGTTTTGTAATAGTCCTCGTGAAAATTTGATGTAATAAAAGTCAAAAATAATAACCATGGTTTATGGGACACTTATTCCAAGCTGAATGTTTTGCAAGACATCCTAGGGGGTGTTCATTTGGTTGTTTATGGCTAAGGGAATTGGCAAAGGAAATGACAAAGGCTTTGGAAAAGAAAAATGACATTTCTGGCACATTTATTTATGAAAATAATGGAAATTAGGAGAAAAGGAGGTGAAAGGTCACAAGTTGCATGTGAGGAGGAATTGAAGGAAAATAATGGAAAATGAAGAAAATAAAGGCCTCATCAATAGAAAGGCTTCTGAGGATCACTTGGTAACCTTTTGTTAGTTTTGTTTTGGAGCTCTCTCATTATTCTCTATCTCTCTCTCACTCTTGGACACTTAGAGTTTTCTTGGAGCACTTTGGCATTGGAGCAAGAACGACAAAGAAGGTAAAAGGAAGAAAAGATCAAGAAGGGAAAGGTAGGATCATGCAACTACAATAGGATTCATTGTAGGTATTGATTTGCATGTGTATTTTCCTTGCTAAGTTTGGAAAGCATGGTGTTGCATGTAGTTGTTTCTATCATGGCATGGGTTTTTCCAAGTGTGATAGTGTTCTTCAACCTAGCCTTTCCATTTTTGGAAAACCTTGATGAGATGGGTTCTCATAATTCGGTTGATATGGGGTGGCTGGATGGATTCGAAGCTGAGTGGGGTGGATTTCTAAAATTACAAACACATGGCCTAGTATTTCCTCAACCGGACTGTGGATCATGGTAAATCCGCTGGCCTAGTAACCGTTGAGCCAGACTATGGGTTGCGGTAAAGCCAGGATTGTGTGCCTTGGTGGGCCTAGCAATCCTTTCCAGTGAATGGCGTGATATACAATAAAGCCAAGAGGTGGATTTATTTATGTTGGGCCTACTAGTCCCAGGATGGGATGCACAGTAAAGCCTGGAGAGTGTGTCTTAGTGTAGGGCTTAGTGATCCCTAGATCAGACTGTGGATTACGGTAAAGCCTGAGAGATTAGGAGGCACTCAAATTCCTCACAGTGTAGGTGGAGAACTCCGGTGGCATCCATGCTTGATTTGTTCTTTTTGTGTGTTCTATGAGTCCCACATTCATGCTTGGAATATGGCATAGGGGTGATTGACTGAAGAGAGACTTGGCTCAGCCAATATATGGTCAGGTGGAACGTGGTAGTCCCATCCCCAATTGGTTTATTGCATTCATTAATGAGAAATTCATTATGGCTTGGTTTTCATGTGTAAATGTACTGATGTATGACTAATATATTTATGGTATTCCTATTGTTACTATGATGGTTATATGTATTTTTTATGGTAGCAGCTATGTATGGCTCTCAACATATTTTTACTTGTAAATGAATAGATAATGTATCTATGACCTAATAGATGATAATGCAGAAAATGGCATGAGGGAAAAATGGTCCCTAGCTATTCTAAGTTAAGTTGGAGATCCCTATGTTTAATTTTGTTGGTTACACCTATAGATTACATGTTTGTGATATGTTTGACGAAACCCCTGTTATGGCTAGTAGGGGTTTGATTAGGGTCTCGTTTAACCTATTGATTTTGCATCGTTGTTTCCCTATTATTTTATTGGTCTTAAGTTATCATTCCATTATGGGCAGTGACCTAGGCTGTGGGCCTAAAAAAGCGGCTCAAATCCTGAGCATGCTGGCACATCATTGACAAAATGAGCCTTTGGACACTGGTAGGCAAGCCTGTGAGAGCGACTAGAGGTCCTTGGATGTTGTCATGCTTATAGCATGAGAGCGCCTAAGGGCTAAGTTGGTCAAGGCTTCAGTAGGACTTAGGGGCAAGCTGCCTGAAGTTTTGACATGGTTCCCAGGGGTCTTGAAGCTGATGTTGAATGTCTGTATGGTGTGTTTTCATTAGTTCCACTTCCTTAACATGACTTAGGAGGTCAAATCATATCATAGTGGCCTCTTGTCACATATTTACCTTGGATGTCCAGTTTCTTGGGTAGATGTGGGAGGAGTGCGTTACAAAAGAAATCAACATTTCATTCCAAACCTAAACATATAAAGCTTAAGTACCATTTCATATGGTTAGTGTTGGAAGATGGATAGTTTAAGCTAGAAAAGATACACACTAGTCAGAATCCTGCAAATATGTTAACAAAAGTTGTAACCAGGGAGAAACTAAGATTTTTCTCAGTTTCAATTGGTCTTCCAATATGATGATGAAGATGAGAAACGACCAGGTCCAAAGTGGAAGCATTGTCCAGCAAATGAAGCAGTGATGGAGTTGTTATAATCAGTCTCCAAGTGGGAGATTGTTGGGTGTGGAGCTTGATTATCTTCTTTATTTAGAGGTATCACCACATTGGATCCTAGTTCGTAATGATGATTTTATGAGCCCCCCTGGAGGAGGTTCATGTGTAGCACCCCTGAAGCTAAAAATAGATGTAAAAATGCTTTGTAAAATATTGTAATTTTGTATTCAATCCAATCTGTTCATTACACAGATGATCTGACGGTAGAAGTTATGTTTAATTTAGAATTTTTCCCCTAGAAGGCAAACCGTTGTTGTATATGAGGTAATTGTATTGTGGCTATGCATATGTGTATTCTGCGCGAGAAAGAGAGAGGAGATTGTGTGAGAGCCAACAGTAAATTACAACAGATTTGTTGTAGGTCGTATCTCTTCATTTTGCTAGATAATATAAAGAAAGGACTGGCTATTTCTCCATGGATGTCGCCCAAATTAGGTGAACCATGTATATCTGTCTCTTTTTTTTATGTGTTTTCTGTATTTGTGTTTCTGCAATATTTTATGTGTTTCATTGCTCTGTAATATATAATTTTATAACATTTGGTTTATCTTACATGGTATTTTGGTACGAAATAGAATGCTAAAGGTTAAGAACATAATGGTTGATTATAGTTCACTTGAATCTCCGTATAGGCCTGATGTGAAATCAATGGAATGGGAAAAATCAGTTGAGTAGCAAGGAGAAGAGTATTGTCTTGATATAGTAGACACAATGAGGAGTCCAAGGGCAAAGAATTTAATTTGCAAAGAAGATAATAACAGATTGATTGAGCCACAAGAAAGACTTGCAAGGGCTCAGGAAAAGCAAGCAGAAGTCAATGAAATGATTCTTCAAAGCCTTTGAGAGTTGGGAAAACAAGGATAGATGGGGATTAGTCATGGAGATAGGCAAAAATAGAAGACTAATGGGGAAGATGGTAGTAGGTCTCAGAGGAGACACACGTTGGATAGGGAGGATACAATAAAGAGTGGAATATTCTTAGATACACCTAACAATAGGATTGGTACGTATGGGTTTTATTCTTGTTCTTCTTCAAGGAGACATAATCATCATCACTGCAAACACCATAGGAGGAGTGAGTACTTGCCAAAGGATTTGAAGAAATCTAAGCCTCCTACTTTTAATGGAGAGTAAATAAATTAAAGGATGTATAAGCATGAATGCTTAAGTTGAGGAAATTCTTCAGATTGCATGATTATTCAAAGAACATGAAAGACACGATAACTACCTTAAGCCTCAAAGGGAAAGAAGATATCTAGTGGGAAGAAGTGAAGAATGTCAAAGGCATTAAATAAGTGAAACCGACTTGGGGTGAGTTTGAAAGACTCTTCAGAAAGAAGTACCTATATGAGAGGTATTATAATGGAAAGGACAATGAATTCTATGAGCTCAGGATGGGTTCCATGAAAGATGTAGAATATACAACCAAATTTCTAGAGTTGTTGAGGTATGTGCCATATCTCAAGGATGAGAAAGCAAAGGTTCAAGGTTCATCAGTGGGTTTATAATAACATTTAAGAGACCATATTTAGTTTGATGAGCCCTTGTCATCGGAGGAAGACATTAGGAAATTGAATCATTTCTATGAGCATTCAAAGCGCAAGCCTGAGTTTAGAAATGACTAGAAAGGGAATGAGAAGACTAAAGGAAAATGACCTAAGCAGTGAGGAGTATATCAAGATGCAGGTGAGAAAAAAATGTGTTTTAGTTACAAGAAGTTTAATATAGTTGAGAAAGGACATGGGCCTCATCTTAGAGAGCATTAGGATAAAAGGAACAATAGTAGACATTGCAGTGTTGGATTTGTTGTAAAGACCATGGCAAGAAGGATTGTCCATTTCACTAGGGTGGTAGGCCTTAGATCTACAATGCTCAGGAGGCAAAAATAGTTGGGGATGTTGGTCAGAGAATTCCTCGGATCTATGCAACACTTGATAAAGGGTAGGAAGATCATCAATTATCCATTATTGAGATGGAATGTAAGATTTGTGATCGAGTTTATTCAATTTTGATTGGTCCTAGATCTAATTATAGTTATGTAAGTCCTGACCTAGTGGATGAGTGTCATTTGAGTAAGGAAGTGCATGCATAATCTTGGTTGGTGCAGTTGGCTACAGGGACCAAGAGAAGAGTTCACCACTGGGTGAGATATTGTGCATTTTAGCTTAATGAAATGCCTACATTAGCACATCCAAATGTGCTTCCTTTGGGATAATATAACATGATTTTGGGCATGGATTGGCTATTTATTCACAGGAACAAGGTATATTGTTGTGAGAAGGCCATTGAGTGCCTGGATGATAATGGAAAAAGGATAATCTTGGAGGGAATGAAGAATCCTACATCAATGAGAATGGTTACAACTATGCAATCTAAGTGTATTTGTAGGAAGGGATGTGTATTGTTTGTAGTGCTTATTTCTAGTGATAAAGGGAAGGATGTTGAGGATGATGAAGTCCTAATGAAGTATCATATTTTGTAGCAGTTTCAGGATGTGTTTACGACAAATATTCCATAGTTAGCACCTCATAGGGAAGTGGATTTATCTATTTAGGTAATACTAGGAGTAGCACCAACATCTAAGGCACCTTACATGATGAGTACTCCAGAGTTGGTGGAATTGAAGTTACAACTTAAGGAAATGATTGATAAAGGATACATAAGGGCAAGTATGTCATCTTGTGGTGCACCAATGTTGTTTGTAAAGAAGAAATATGGTAGTCTCATATTGTGCATTGATTATAAACAACTAAACAAGGAGACGATCAAGAACATGTACCCATTGCTGACGATTGATGACTTATTTGATCAACTAAAGGGAGAAACAATATTCTCAAAGATTTATATGAGATTAGGATATCATTAGTGCGCATCAAAGAAGAAGATATTTACAAGACTAGATTTCATACAAGGTATGGGCACTATGAGTTTGTGGTGGTTCCTTTTGGTCTTACAAATGCTCCAACCACCTTTACGTGTTTGATGAATAGTGTGTTGCAATTTTACCTATATAATTTTGTGATAGTGTTTATTGATGATATACTGATATACTCGAAGAATGGGGAGGATCATGTAGAGCACTTGACATCAATGTTGAGATTGTTGAGATATCATAAGTTGTATGCCAAGCTTAGTAAGTGCAGTTTCTTTTAGCTTCAGATACATTACTTGGGACATGTTGTTTCCAAGGAAGGGATAGCATTAAATATGGAAAATATTAAGGCTATCATGGAGTGAAAAACTAAAAGGAATATGGATGAGGTTAGATCATTCATGGGACTAGCAGGTTATTCCAAGAGGTTCATTAGGAACTTCTCAAGCATTGGCTATCCTATTGCATCTTTATAGAGAAAAGGAAAAAAGTTTGAATGAAATGAGGAATGTGTAGATAGTTTTGAGCAGTTGAAACATTTGATTACAAATGCTACAATATTGAAGTTTGCAGATCTTGATAAGGAGTTTGTAGTTTGTACAAATGTTTACAAGAAAAGGACCAGGTGGAGTCCTGATGCAAGAAGGACATGTGGTATGCTATGAGTCAAGGAAGTTGAATGAGCACGAGCATAACTATGTGACTCATGATATTGAGACATTATCTCCTTGGCATGAGGTTAGTTCTAATGAGTGATCACAGTGGGTTGAGATTCTTATTTGACCAACCTAATCTAAATGCCAGGCAAGTGAGATGATTGGATATCCTTAGTGATTTTGATTTTGAGATCATGTACATTAAGGGAAAGTAGAATTGGGTTGTATATGCTCTCAGTAGAAGAGTGTAGTATCATATTTCAACTATGAGATCTTATGGAACATATTTACAGGAGAGAATTTTACATGTAGGGAAACATGATGAGAAGTACCAACAACTGAAGTAGAGGTTGCAACAGGGTTATCAAGATGAGGAGCATCACCTTATAACAAATGGCTTGGTTAGATTCAGGAACATGATTTATGTGTCAGATAATAGTGAGTTGAAGAATCTCATATTGAGGGAGTTTCTTATCAAGCCATATTTAGGCCACCTAGGATATTAGAAGACTTTGAAAACTATCAAGAAGTTCTACTATTGGATGAATTTGAAGAAAGAGGTGGCTGCGTTTGTTGCGAAGTGGTTGAAATGTTAGCATGTGAAAGCTGAGTATAACCACCCAACTAGTCTATTGCAACCTATTTCGATTCCAAAATGGAAATGGGAGGCCATTTCCATAGACTTCATTACAATTTTTTCAAGGACATCAAAGCATCATGATTCCATCATGTTTGTGGTTGATAGGCTGAGAAAGGTAGCTCACTTAATTGCACTGAAGTCTATGAATCCAACCAGTGAGGTAGCTCTGATCTTTATCAGGGAGATAGTGATGTTTCATGGAGTTCCCAAAAATATTATATTAGATAGGGTTGCCAAGTTCACTTCCAAGTTTTGGAAGGAGTTATTTGCAGGTATTATCTCTTAGAGAAAACCATAGCTGTAAGAGAAAAACTCTAATGTAATCTCTAACCAATATTTTGAATTCAAATCTATCTCTTTCAATTCAAAGGGGGATCCCTTTTATAACTCAGTCAAAATGATCGGTTATGTGCTTAACACATTGACTATATTTGATTGGATTTAAACAAAATTTGTATGGAAAGGAAGAAAAAAACCATTGGGCATGGAGTCTGCTTGACAACAAGTTACTGCTTGTAAGATATATGAATAAAATGCAGAGGAAAGGCAATAACAAATTTCTAAGAAAATTCCTCATTTAGATATGATAGAACCAGATAGAAATAAATATAAAAAATAAAGAAACTAGTGAATTTTGCTAAATATATTTAAGCTAAAAACATGTAACACTTTGGCAATGGTAAATCTGAGCTGATAAATAGAGTTCAATTTTAATAACTCGATTTCCAAAGTGAGGAGTACATATGAATAATACTATGAAACAAATAAGTGAGAAGTACTAGAAGACAGACTGGAAAACCATCACACAAGAATCTTTGAAATTATGAACAAATAACACCAATCACAGTAATTTTTATTTATGTTAAAATGTATACAAAATATATCAAATTTTGGCCAAAAATTTCCAACCCTTTTTTTATTCTCCAGAGTTTATGTTTATAGAATAGACCATAACTTACAACATGTTTCTATCAAAGATTTAATTACAACATCTAAAAATAACAACGTATATCATAAACAAATGCATATCCAAATCCTATCTGTATCTACATCATAAAAAACTACTATAAAACTGACTGAAATACATGAATCAAAATGTTGATTGATCTGTTGCCTCCTTCATTGGAAATTGTGCTATCTTCCACTAAAAAATGGCCTTTTGCTAAACTGTTCCTCCTTTTGGGCTTCCTTTCTTGAAATCGATGACAATCATGTTGTCATCTTTTTGCATCCAGAACATGATAATTCTGCTGATGGGATGAATGTCAGCGCAATTTTAAATTTTCAAAATGACGATAACATGACACTCCCTTTATCAGTTCTTCAACTTGTTTATTAAAAATTTGCGCTGACACTCCTGTTATCAACAATTTTTTTAAGATTCCAGAGTAAAAATGTGATAACAAGAGGCTTGGGGCCAAAGTTAGTTTTCAATTTAGCTTATCATATGCAGAAAAATGGACAGACAGAGAGGGTTAAGAAGATTATTGAGGATATGTTGCGGATGTATGTCTTGCATCAACAAAGGAAGTGGGAGGAGTATCTTCCACTAGTGGAGTTTCCTTATAACAATGGGTATCAAAAATCTTTGAAGATGAGTCCATTTGAGGCTTTCTATAGGTGGAGTTATATTACTCCTATCAACGGGAGTGATCCAGTGAACAAGGTGTTGATTGGACTAGATATGTTGGCTAAGATGGAGTAGGAGATGTAGGTTATTAAGAGGAATTTAAAGGAAACACATGATAGGTAGAAGAGATATGCGGATCAACATAGAGCATTCAACGAGTTTCAGGTTAGGGAGAATGTTTACTTGCACATCAAGCCAAGAGAAGCAACTTAAGGATTCGGTCATGTGCCAAGTTGGAACCTCGGTATTGTGGGCCTTTTGAGATCCTTGAGAGGATTGGAATAGTGGCCTACAGAGCCGCACTTCCGCCAACAGTGAAAGTCCATGATGTTTTCCATGTTTCATTGCTTAAGAGATATGTGCAGGATGCTGATCATGTGATTGATTGGTCTATATTACAAGTGGAGTGAGAGGAAGAGTTCTAGTTAGAGCCACAATGCATTATGCAATGGAAACAAATTATGCTCCAGAACCAAGCAATAGAGCAGGTTAAAGTGTAGTGAAAGCACTTTGGGCCCAATAAAGCTACATGGGAGATGGTTGATCAGATGTGCACATTATATCCTTCCTTATTTGGTAGTTGAAGCAAATCAGTTTTTGGTAGATATATATAATTGTTTTTGTAAATACCCAATGAGCTGTGTTATAAAGGTCCAATAAGTAGTGATTTTGCTTATTTTCAGTAGGATGTCGTTGTAAATACTACATAAGCTATATTATAAAGCTCCATAGATATTTTGTTTTCAATAGTTTGCTGGTCCTAGATGTTATAGAACATCAATGACGATATTCCCCTAAGGGGGAGGGGTTTGTAACAACCCCAGGTTGATTTTCCATGTAAATAAAATAAGGCCAAAATCATGGGACACACATTCCAGACTGAATGGTGGGAAAACATTATAGTGGGCATCACTTGTGGTTTAATAATGACTATGAAATTGGCAAAGGCATGGGAAAAGGAAAAGGGGAAACACATGACATTTAATTATGAGAAATAAAGAAAAATAGGAGAAAAGGAAGAGAAAGAGACTCAAATATGCATGTAAGGAAAATTAGAGAGAAAGTGATAGAAAATAAAAGAAAATGAAAAAAAACAAGAGATCAATGATAAAGAGGCATCAAAGAAACAATTTATAGTTTTTGTCAATTTTTGCTTTGGATCAATTTTAGAAAGAGAGAGAGAGAAAGCAAAGGAAAGCAAAGGAGCACAAGGAGAAGGTTGGATCAGTAGCTACAACAAGAAAAATTTGTAGGTAACAGGTTGCATGTACAATTTCTTTGCTGGGATATGAATAAACGGTACATGCATTTGATTATTTGGTTCATTTCCTATCATTGATATGTGTTTTCTTGGAATGACTGTGGTTTTAACCTTGCCTTGCCATTTTCTGAGTAGCCATAGTGTGATGGGATTCATTCTCAGTTGACCTTTGGATTACCGGAAGATTTTGGATCTAGTTGAGGTGGTCTTAGGAAAATCCCAAGGGTTAGGGGTGGATATGGTTTTCTTTGGGAAGCCCTCAATAGGTGGGTGTAGACAAGAAAATTCCTTTGGGTATGGTGAAGGAATTATGAGGAATCCAATCTTGTTTTGGTTTTGTGATTTCATGATTGGTTTATGTGAGATCACAGTAGCTTGAGGGTGGAGGTGGTTTAATCTCTGGATTATTTGTTTGATTATGTCTTGGTTTACTATGTGAGATCCCACATTCATGTTTGGACACATGGTACAGGAGTGATTGGCTGAAAAAGAGTTTTGGTCAAGCTCAATCTATGGGCGGGAAGTACGTGGAAGTCCCTAACTTGGTTGGCCTTACATATGTTAATATGAGCTATTTTCTAATGTGATCAATGAGCACATGTACTGGTTATTATTTTGATTTGATAGTTGACTTTTCATGGTTCCTATTCTAGTTATATGCATGGTTATATGATGTTCTCTTTCTATGTATATTGTTCATGATTCTATAAGTTATTGAATGGTTGATGAATACATGGGCTAACAAGTGTTGTTGTAGCTACTTGAGAGGGAATTGGATCTTCTTAATAATTCTCTGATGAAGTTTAAATGTTTATGATCACATATGCAATCATGACCTGTAGCTTCTATGTTTATCATATGTTTGATGAAATGTTTATCATGTATTAGGCATGTTTTGGGCAATGATTTAGCCCTAGTATTAATTGTTTAGACTTGTCATCATTTAAAACATGATTCTAAAAAGTTTTGGATAGTGGTTTGGAGGCTATCCTGAAAAAATGGCATGGTTCTTGTGACTGCTGGCACAATACATCGAAATTTTGGTCATAATTGTAGGGAGGAAGGCTTATGGGTGCGGTTGGGGTGTTAATCTTGTGAAGTTGAGTTCTAGTGCAATGATTGATCACTAGGTGTGGTTGCTAGGCTGCTGAGTGATCTAGTGTCCTTGAGCGGTGATAGTATGTGTTCCGATTTGTAGGTCCCACTCCCACAACTAGAACTTGGAGGTTGGGTCATATCATAGTAACACTCAGATCATGTTTACCTTGGAGAACTTGTAAAAGCAGGTAAATGTGGGAGGATCAGTTACAGCGGTGGTTGTCTGGAATAAAAGGCATAGACCATCGTTTGAAATATATTATTAAAATATTTACTTAACACTTTTGTAAGAGACAAAATGAAGTGGGTTACTGAAATCACAACCATGGAAGACTCTATTAGACAATGAATATTCTGCTAACATGAAATCTAGGCCATTCATTTAAAAAAATAAAAATCCCAAACCTACATCCACCGTGAGTTGAAATAGGTATGCGTATTGGCGTAATAAACATAATATTATTTATAGTTTATAATTTATATTTACAATTATTTGTATTTGCTTCACTTGGGACTATAACAAAGTGCATTGGCTCTCAATTATTTTGTTGTGATTTTGCAATTTTAACCAAAGTTTTGAGAAAATGTTGAATATTTTTTTTTTTGTAAATTCAAAAATAATTTGTTAATTTTTTGGAAAATGTATTTCTAATTTTCGATTGGTAGAACCAACTCGGATAAGATATAATTCCCTTGATGGAAGGTGATTTATTTTTGATATTTGTCACTGCCTGAAAAATCATTCTAAAATAAAAATAGAAGAAGCTAAGTTTAGTTCAATAGATCATTTGTTCATCAATAAATAGGTTAGGACACTTAAATTCATTCTGATTTTCACCCTAGGAAAAAATCGTATATCCATAATTACTATGGCTTCATCTTACTTCATTGTGCAAACTTTTAAGACCAGACTAAAAATAAAAACAATAAACTATCTAATAATCATCACACCATCGCTCGAAAATGCCTTGGTAATTGAGGTTAGGCTAAACTTGATTAAGTCCAGCGAAAAACCAAATCCAAAAACTACGAATAAGAAATTCCAATAAAAATAATGGAGAATAGAAATTGGTTTTCTTAGCTCTAAAGCTCATACAACATCACAAAAAATGCATGATATTGGGAAAAAAATTCTTAAAACGTTTTTTATTTTAACCAATCTGCGGTAAAAGGATGCAGTCGTAATTTTCACATATATAGAACACTAAAACTTCTTCATATGAGATTTCTAAATATCTAAATACAAATATGCAGATACTTCACATTTTTCCAGCTGCAATTATCTAAAATCTATCAATCAATATATAACACAACAAAGAATGCATTACAACAATAAACAATTTCTTAGAACGAGATAAATTCTCAAAACGTCTTTTATTTTAACCAATCTTGGATAAAAGGAAGGGTTCATAATTTTCAGATATATAGAACACTAAAACTTCTTCATATAGAATTTCCAAATATCTAAATACAAATATGAAAATAGTTCAAATTTTTCCAACTACAATCCTCTAAATCTATCTGAGAATATATGTCACAACAAAAAATGCTTACAACAATAAACAGTTTTTTACAAATAGCTAAATTCTTAAAAATTGAAACTAATCTAATTACATATAAATATGAATCTAGCTTGTAAAAGTAGGTAAACATCAATATGGATGAGTGACAACGAGAAAGAGATGATATATTTTATAAACACTTGCAACATTGCTAAATAAACAATTTAGCGATCATGGAGGGCTAAGAAAGAAAAAATGGTATGTAAATGTTGTCCTTACCTTAGCAAACAACAGAATGTATCGTGCAATGCCATGGCATGCCATTTGTGTATGAAATAAGAAATTGTAGGGGTAACAATGTACTCTGCCATGACATGGCATGCTATTTACATTTTAGTAGTATGAAACAAAAAATTGTGCGGATAATATGCATATGTACATATTTCACATTGTATCAAGTTCTTACTCTATTATCATACCAAAATTTCATTTGCATTTGCATTTTCACTTTCAGTTGTTGCTGATGTGTGGATGAAGCATGTGTGGGGTTCAGAATAATGAAAAATTACGAAGACGATTGCGAAAATAAGACATTCTTGAAAAATGACAAAACAGATACCTTACATTGCCTTAACCAATTAATTAGCAGTAGAGGTAGAGACCAAGTTGCATTGCAAATATTAATATTATTGCTGTTATTTTTAAATTATCATTTATATGAAAATATATTTTTATTTTATTTTATAATTTTTTTAATATTAAAATTATTTATATAGATGTTCTTAGTTATAGACTGCGATCGATCGCGCGCGTGCCCTGGCTGCTGCGTTTGCCTAGGGTTGCTGAATCGCACCCCGAGCTCTTCGCCTGGCAGCTCTGCTGCTAGGCTCGTGATCCTTGGTCCCCTGGGCCCCCGCTTGACTTCTCCTTCTGCCTAGGCCTCCTGCCGAGCTCCTGCTCCGGGGCTCCTCTCCGGCAGCTCCCTCCCTCTTTGATCCCTCTGCGATCCGACTCTCTAATGGCTGGACTAGATCCCCCGCCCTCTGATCCTGAGGACTTTGAGAAGCAGTCTGCATCTCTCTTCCCTGAGAATGCAGTAGCAAAAATCCGCCCATCTGCATCCAAGTTCATCAAGAAACTAGATGAAATCCTAGAAGTTTCCCTTCCTCCTTCCCTCCCGAGGAAGGCTGCAATATATTTAGCAGAAAGAGGTCTGGTTGGCCAGTTCACGGGACTCTAGCCCTCTCCCAGATCAGTCCAAAAATGGGTTGAACGCAACTGGAACTCGATAGTGCAAGGGAAAATCGCAATTATATTTTGTGGAAGAGGCTTCTACACATTCTTATTCAAATCAAAGGAGGACAGGAATCTCATTTTCAGAAATGGCCCCTATTTTATGGACTCTCGGGGTCTATACCTAAACAGATGGACCCCTGACTTCGATCCGGAAATGGACGTACCAAATGCAGTCCCGGTTTGGGTCCGCCTGCCTCATCTGTCGCTTCACTGCTGGGGAGGCGAATCAGTCAAAGCTATTGGGAACACTGTTGGCAAATTCATAGACAGATCTGAACCAAAGGAGAACATGCATGCTTGTGCGAGGATTTGTGTCGAAGTAGATCTGGGGAAAGGACTGCCGGAAGCCATCAAGATCAAAGTAGATCAGTGGACACACATACAGCAAGTCGACTATGAGCAGCTACCCTTCAAGTGCAAGGTATGTCACGAGTATGGGCATTTCGCAAATAGATGTAGTAAATTAAAAACAAACGAATCTGAAGGAAATGTTGAAATCTCCGAAGGTGCATGGGAACAAGTCAAAAAGAAAAAACCCAATCCGCCTCCTGGCCCAAGCTCAAAGGCCCCTTGGAAAAATCCTCGATTCCTTCCCATCCGTCTAGCTCAGCCCCCCCCTTCCCCACATCATCCAACCCCTTCGAATCCCTGTCAGCAGAGGATCCCATATCTCCTCCCCCTTCTCCCAGAGGCAATGCTCTAGCAATCTCCTCCCCCCTCTCTCTCCCCCAGCCCTCCCCTCCCCCAACTGTGGATCGAATTCTAACCAGAAACAAAAAAAAGAAAATAACCTCACCTCTGATCCCCCTAGAAAAGTAGGTAGGAAGTCAAATAAAGAAATCAGGAATGAAAACGCAGCGAAAGAAATGGCCACTGGAACTCAGCAACCAATGGACACCTTCCTAGATAAGTCAAAAGGAAGTGGGGAAAAGATGAAAGAGAAGGGTGAGATCCACACCAAAAATGGTAAATGATGATTTTGGCCTCTTGGAATTGTAGGGGGATGGGCTCCTCCCTAAAAACAAATGCAGTCCGGGATCTTCTTAAACTTGAGCAGCCAGATCTTCTCCTCATCCAGGAGACCAAAATCTCTGACCAAGAATTTCAAAAACACACCAATAGAAGTAAAAATTATTAAGGTACAACAATAAGCGCATTAGGTGCATCAGGAGGTATAGGAACCATATGGAACAAAAACAAATGGGAACTCATAAACCAAAACTCACACAGCTGGTGGGTTAGAACTGATATTCAAAACAAAGCTTCAAAAGAGGACTACACAATTTATAACATCTATCCACCAAACCATTACAGGGACAAAGCCTCATGCTGGGACAGCTTAACCACAGATCTTCAATCAGTTCAAGGAAGGAACATTTTCCTTGGAGGAGACTTGAATTTAATAAGGAATGCTGATGAAAAACTAGGAGGAAATTTCTATGGAGATCCCTCAAGAGACTCCTTAGAAACTATAATCCAAACTCACAATCTTGTGGACATCCCTCCTCAAAATGGGAAGTACACCTGGAGTAACAAGAGAATTGGCAACAACAACATAAAAGAGAGGCTAGACAGAATCCTCGTTCAAGAAGGAATAGTTGCAAGCTTCCCCATCATCAAAAGCAAAATCATCCAAGGCTCTGCCTCAGACCACAAACCTGTGGTCTTGACTCTCGATAAGGGAAGGAACTTGGGGCCTCTCCCTTTCAAATACAACAAAGTCTGGGACAACAAAGAAGAATTTCGAAATCTGATACAGGAGCAGTGGGCGAAGGAAGTCATTGGTTCGCCCCACTACATATGGGAAACCAAACTTAATTCTCTCAGATCAGTTGTCAAGCAGTGGGAAAGAAACTATGCAGCAGAGGAAAACAAAAAAAGAATAGACCTCCATAAACAATTAGAGCAATGGAACCAGGAAAAAGAAAGCATTCAGTACACAGAGGAGGATCAATCCAAAGAAAATGAAATGTACAAGGAGTTATACAAGCAAAATAGATTGGACGAAGAGGAACAAAGGCAAAAATCTCGGTGTTTTTGGCTCCGGGCTGGAGACAAGAACACCTCTTTTTTCCACAACAGTCTAAAGCTTCGATGCGCAGGGAATCAAATAGAAAGAATAATGGTAGAAGGGAAAGAGATAAGGGACCAGGAAGAAATAAAAGAGGCAGCCTTCAGACACTTCAAATCCCTCTTATCAGCAGACCCCCAGTCTCAGGACAATGCGGAGTTTCTAAGGCCAATAGAAAAAAAAATCTCAGATTTGCAAAACAGAGAGCTGGATCAAGCAGGAAGGAAAGGGGCATGATCATCAAACTAGATATGGAAAACGCCTTTGACAAGGCCAACCACTACTTCTTGAAGGAAGTACTCAGGAAATTTGGGTTTATCAGCATTATCATGGAATGCATCACTCATCCCTGGACAACTCCTCTCATTAATGGTAGACCAAGCAACTATTTCAGAAGCACTAGGGGACTGAGACAAGGCTGCCCCCTCTCCCCCTTCTTATACATCATCATGGCTGAAACTCTGAGCATTCATTTGGAAAAACTCCGAAAGCAAAAAGAAATCACAGGAATTAGTATAGAAAGAGGAACCAAAGGAATAAATCATTCACTTTTCGCAGATGACACACTCCTAATAGGGGGAGCCTCTAGCTTGATGGAAAAAAGATTCAAGAAAACGCTAGACTCCTTCCTAACAGCTTCTGGAGGAAAATTAAACAACAAAAAATGTAAGATATACACTTGGAATGTTCCCTTGCAAATCATGCAAAGAATTTCCACGATCCTTGACATTCCAGCCCAAAGAAATTGGAGCTACTTTATGTACCTGAGACTGCCTCTAGCAAAAGAATCGGTTAAGTCGGAAATTTGGGTGAAGCACATAGAAAAATTGAGAGGAAAACTTCAGAGCTGGGGAATGACTTGGCTCAATCTTGCTGGAAGAACCACCCTCATCAAAGCCATCCTCTCTTCTCTCCCCATTTATCAGTTTGCAGTCATTCTAGCTCCTGTAAGCATGCATAAACATATGGAAATAATCATAAGAAGCTTCCTATGGCAGGGAGGAAGGTAGGACTCCAAAAAATTCAGTCTTGTCAAATGGGATCAAGTTACCCTCCCGTTAGAAAAAGGAGGACTAGGAATAAAAATCCCAAGTCTCTCCAACATGGCAATGGGATTCAAACTAATATGGAGAATTCTCAATGGGAAAGGCTCATGGTGGGCAGATGTCATTAAAAGGAAATATCTGAATGGCCCCAATTCTAACATCCTCTCAGAAACAATAGTAGATAGGCAGTGCACTCCAGTTTGGAAGCTCATTAAAAAAGCCCTCCCTCAATTCAGAAATCACATATCCAGAGTGCCGGGAAGTGGAAGAGAGATCAACATCTGGGTGGATAGAATCATGGGAGCAAGACCCAGGAACTTAACTCAAAACCTCAGACCTCTTCAAATTTGGATGGAAACAAAAAACTTGAATTCCCTATATGACATCTTCAATTGGGATCATAACAGTTGGCAGGACTGGAAGCGCCTCTCCCCTCCAATCGACCTCAGGGACCTTTGGACTGAGCTCAAAATATCCCTCTCAGGTTCAGCTCCTATAAACAAAATGACAGAGGACAAATTTGTTTGGGACCCCAATGGAGGGAATTACATAGTCAAAGACGGTTATAAGCTTCTCCAGAATGCCATGGTCACCAACAATTGGGCCCTTCACAAAGTGGTTTGGAAATCAAAATGTCTTCCGAAGGTAAAGTTCTTTAATTGGACTCTTCTTAAAGGTAAAATCCTCACGGCTGAAAACCTCAAAAAAAGAGGCATTCTTGGTCCCTCAATATGTTGTCTTTGTCGAGCCGAGGAAGAAAGCAGCCATCACCTTTTCCATGAATGCCCCTTCGCTCAAAGCTGCTGGAAGCTCATCATCAGCGCCCTAAGTAGAGGAGAAACGCCCGACCAGATCACTTCTCTTCAAAAAAATTGGGGAAAATGCTACCCTTACCCCAAGAAAAATAAGAATCTTATCATTAGACTGTGGAATAGCATTCCCTCAACTCTCCGTTGGAAAATATGGATCACCCGAAACAAATGCATCTTCAACAATCGGAAGCCCAACATCTCCAGCACCCTGGCAAAAACAATAACGCTCATCTCAGAGACTATAAGTGTTAATGGAATGTCCCAACCAGACGAAGAAAGCTGGAACAAAAGTGATACCAAATGGTTTAGCAAATTCAGTCTCAGTTTGGACAAAAGAAACCGCACCACCTCCAATCTATGCCAGAAAAGGAAGGAGTGGAAGCTCAGAGGCACCAAAGAGGAAGTTACACAATGGACATTAGACCAAAAGAGGCCTACCCTCCAGTTCGGCGGAGCCTCCAAAAATAATCCGGGAAAAGCAGGTGCAGGGGGAGTTATAAAGGATCATCAGGGAAAAGCTATGGTCACTTATGAATGGGGTTTGGGCAACATGACTAATAACAAGGCCGAGGCATATAGCCTCTTACTGGGTACCTCAATTTTGAAGAGACTAAACATTCAAAATCCAATCATTATGGGAGACTCAACTATTCTTATATCAGTCTTGGTTTCAAGGGGCGAGTTTAAACAAATCGCTCTCAACAATATTAAGAATTGGATCACGGAAAACATCAGTGAAATAAGAGGCGCCACCTTCGAACATGTTTTGAGAGCTAACAACACTGAGGCGGACGGTCAAGCCAGCAAGGCAACCAGCAGGTCATCTGGCCAAGTCAGAGAGAACGAAATTATTTATGACAAACAAATTCCCTAGCTTGTCCCACCCCATCCCAAATCCTCAGAATCTGGGACGCATCAGCAATCATTCCTCCCGATGTGCACATGTCCCTAAGTCCCCTCTTCCCTTGGAAAATCTCTCCGACTGTGCCTTAGAGATCTTCATCTCTTCGATCCACGTAAATGACATTACCTATGTCATTTCGTCCAGGTATGAGCCCAGGCACCTCATGATCCTCGCCGCCAATTCCAAGCTCCAACCAGGCAGTCTTCTCTTCAAAATCGCTCTTTCCTGGAAAAAAATCTCAGTCAGGCTTCTCAGTCACCTCACTGTTGGGAAGCTCCTTTGCCCGAAACCTCTGTCTAGCCCCTCTTCACCCTTTAAAATTAGCAGTCCCCCTTTCTCTCCTCACAAGTCGGCCAGTTCAGCGAAGGTTTGCATCTCAGTCTTCATCTGGAGCAGATCAGCTTCTGAGGTCGCTTCAAGTTAGCCAGAGCGTGGAGGTCGCCCTCCTTCTGTAGTGGTAACCTCTGGCGTTTTCGATCCTTCGTTCATTTTTAGGTCTAATCAATCTCTTGTTTTCTTGTCTCAGCGATTTCGCCCTTCAGATTTCCTTCACCCCCAGGCTGCCATCAGCTCCATCGCCTTCTCTGTCCCTCTCCTGAGCAGGAATTCTGCCCTGCTCTCCCCCTCTCAGCATCTCCCACTTCCCTCTGCCGCCTCTGCCCTCTGTATCCCCCTTCAACAGCAGCTTGGCCTTGCTGCAATCCCCCAAGTCTTTGAAATGGCAGATCAGCAGGAAGCCTGCGAGCCATCAACAAATCCCTTGGAGAAAGTCATCACTAACAGTGAATGCACCCTGTGCAAAGTCCATTATTTTATGATTTCCAGATTCGTCAAACACTTCAATGAACTCAAGGATGACTTTAAAGCAGACAGCAGGTCCAAAAGGAAGAAGTTGGAGAAGCAGAAATCAGAGATTGAGGCCCTCAAGGAGAGATGCAACCATATGGAGGAAGCAATCTCCCACATCAAGACCTTAACTCAGAGCATGCAAGCAGAAACCTCGACAAGGGCCAGCGCAAGAAAAGAAGCTCAACCTGATGACTCAGTTAATCAACAACAACCTTAGGATATATGCATTGTAAATTTTGTCTATTAGTAGGTTCTTTTGTCCGAGAATATAGCCGTTACCTCTTTCAAACTGCTCTCCGTGTTTTCACCAACAAGGATGAAGGGTCTGCGTACCCATTTTGGATCCTCACCTCCCTGTTTTTCCTCTCATATGTAATAGGACATGGTCCTCGAAGTTTTTATAATATATAAGTAACCGATCTTGTTAAAAATTTTTTTATTTATATAAAACAA
>APFE031668973.1:0-38033 GCA_000404065.3 Pinus taeda | reverse complement strand
GTCCTTCCCATGGTGGGAAGAAGTTTGACAAATCGAAAGTGTGATGCTTTCATTGTCATGAGGTGGGCCATTATGCTAAGAATTGTCCACAGAAGAAATCCAAGAAGGGATCCTCGAAGGGATCTGATGGTGAGGCATTGGCCTCACAGTTTGAGTTGGATTTTGTTGAAAATAGCAACAAGAAATGCTATAAATATAAGTGCTAAAAATATCACTGCTATAAATAGAATTTCGGGATACCTTCCTATTTTAGTCAGTCCCTAAACTAAAATAAAGAAGTAAAATTCGAGTTTGATCTTAGCAGTTGTTTGTAAAATAATTAATTAATTCACCATGAGTTAATTAGTTGTAGAAAATAAAACATGAAGTCTATGTGAAGGCACACAACAATTTATCCATCAGTTAAAGAGATAAGGATGAGTTATAATATTGAGTTGTAATTAGTTGGCTCAATTAATTGAGTCAAGTCCAGTTAGATTAGTTCAAATAGTTTGTTGAACTAATTATGAGTTTAGTTAGTTAATGCTTGCATGCATGTATCTGTTGCACTTCAGATAACTGAATATTCTCTCATAAATAACTCATGCATGTCAGTTTAGTGAGAGACCTAGTTGAGATTAGGTGATGGGACAATGTACTATCAATTGTAGGAATATTCCTTGGAGGATATCTCTTGCATGTAGAAGGAATTCATTCCTTGAGGATTGCTCAGTTACTTCTTCAGTTTAGTGAGTGTGAATGAGGCCAATTCACACAGGTGTCATCACTACACCCCAAGGAAAATTGCGTAAGGAAATAGGAGGCTTGGAGGGCTTGAGGAAGACATATGTTGTGTCTATTCAGTCTGTGAGCTGTATTGTTCTGTTGCAGAGAGAGCAAGATAGCTTGAGAGCTGATTATTTTTTTAATCTGAACATATTTCCACTTGTATGATATTATAGGGATTGGGGTTCTAGGCTGAGGCTTTACCCAGGATTATTATTCTGTGTTCATGTGTGATTGCTTTCTCTTTATCAGTTATATGTGTTCTATTGATCTTGTTCATATTCGATTAAGATTTTGCAAAGTTTGTTGTAGAAGTAGATCTTGTATTTTGCTTTAGTATATTGCATAATCTATTGATCTATTGTGGGAAATTCTACATGGTATCTGTTAGTGTTGGTATTTTCATCCCTTCGTTAGTGATCAAATTCTCTTGTTGCATAGCATATTAGGTGTCTCGCTCAGTTAGCTACATCCCATTAGGAGCATGGATTATCTGACGGTAGTGGCTTGTTGTACATTTTCCCTCATGTCCTTTACCTGCTAGCTCATTTCCACTCATCTAGATCATCTGCAGTCATTTTTTGTCTTTAAATCTGCAAGGGTCATTGTTAGGGTTTCAGTTTTATTAGGTCTAGGGTTTCATCAAAAAGGTCTCCAAAATGTTCAATAATGGTCAGCAGGCGGATGAGGAGGTTGAATAAAGTTCCAGTACCAATAAATTCCATAGGCATATGCTCAGAAAAGTATTTTTCCGAAAAACAAAGTATTATATCTTTTCATGTATATAATTTGGTGTAATTTCAATTTTTCATACGTTACAGTTTCAGTGGAAACCCTGGTCACCTTGCCAAGCTTTAACATCTTCATCACCTGCAAGGCAAACAAAACGTCAAGTCATTTAGTTAATTAGAGGCAAAATAAAGCAAAACTGCCTAAAAACAGAGTGTGAAAAACAAATATCAAATGTAAACATTACAAAAGTGGGTTTTATGAGTGAAAAATTAAAGTCTTTTGTATATAATCCATTTCTTGTGTTTAAAAGACTAAGAGCAAGACAAGCTTAGAGCAAGCTCATGGAAGGAAAATCGCAGCAAAGAGTTTTAGTTTCAGGGGCACGACACATTGGGTAAGTGGCGCTGCGCATAGGGTTAGCGGCGCGGCGCATAGGGCTGGCACAGTGCATTGGGCCGCCCTCCACAGTGTAAAAAATACACTGGCGCGACGCATACAAGAGGCGCGGCGCGTTGGTTTTATGGTGTGGCGCATAGAGCCGCAAGCCATTTTCACCACAAATTTATCCAAATTCTCAATTTGCTTGGCTTCCTCTGGTCCAAAGTAAGTCAATAACTCTTCAAATACCAATGAATGTGTGTCTTAAGATGTTTATGATGATTTAGTAAAAAAAAAAAATTCAAATCCTACCTCGCAATTTTTACTCAAAACATGATTGCTTAGGGTTTGTAAATTTGTTTTTGTTGCGATCACTCCCTCACCTTTTTATTCCCTCACTTCTTTTCTAGTTTCATTAACCCATTTTACTATCCCCCATATCCCTAAATTCATTCACCCTTATCCCCAATTCCCATTATCCCAAACCTTAGCTACAAAATTCCCAAACTCTAATTTCTATCCCAAAGCCTAAAAACTATCCCTAAAACCCTTTTATTCCCCAAATTCTAGTCAACAACATTCCCAAAACCGCTCTTACCCTCTCCCTTCATAATCCCTCATACATTTTCATACACTTGGCAGCAAAAGATCAAAGACACCTAAAATCTCTTCATACTCATCTAAGACAACACAAACATTTGGCAAACATGGAATCTGATCCTTCCTATGACCGAGATGAAGAGAAACATAGTGAATCTCCTACAGAAATGCATGCACCAAGGAGACCTCAAAAGGGTGGCAAACATATACGAGAGGAGCCTACTTCACTTGCCGAGCTGCAGGTCTGCCCTCTTGCTATCACATGTTTTCAACACCAATCCTGTTATCAGTTCCGTGAGATGGTTGCGAGATTCCGGTACCATCATGAGTTGGCCAGGTTGTTTGTGCTTCATCTACATAATGGCCAAGTCACTCTTGCAGGTGTGACATTCACCTTGACACCGGAGTCTATTTCTCTAGCAACTGGCATTCCAAATGTCGGAGAGCAGTGAAATAAAAGGAAGCAAATTGACAGGGAATATTATGAGCCATACATCAAGGCTAGTTACCAGAGACACCTCGTAGAGTTTTTCCCTTTTGGTACCTGAAAGACTCATATAATCTCTTGATAAAACTCATAATAAAGTATTTCAGCTGTGAGGGCCGATTTTCTCGCTTATATGCCTATCACGTCAGATTGTTGATGCACTTTACCAGGGTGAGAATGATGAATCTCCCCTACTTTATGTGCCAGAATATTGAGAATATGACCACCCTAGTGCAAAGGAAGACTCCTCAGCAATAGTATAACAACATATACCATTTTTCACTAATCAAGATTGTGGTCATGCATCAACTTGGTTTGCAGAACATCTCATGGGAGGATTTCATTTCTCATGAGGTCTTCACAGCTCCTCAGGTACCTCCAGAAGCTTTTCATGAGACAGGTGTACCTTTACATCAGCAAGAGAGTCATGAGACATAGACCGCTAGTGTGTAGGTGTTTGTCACCTATCAAAAGGGCACTAGAAGGTTGTTTGCAGCAGCAAAGCGAGTATTATCTCCACCTGGGGTGGAAGGGGTCTCACTTCCTCCATCAACAAAGCAGGTTTAGGACAAGGGAAAGAGGCCATTACATGATGAGGGGCTTTCAAGTGAGTAGGAGACAAATTTCATTCTCATTCAGGATGATGACACTGATTTGGGCCCACAAAGATCAAAGCTAGAGGAGATCATCCAAGAGCAACAGGCGGACATCAATGATTTGTCCCTTAACTTAGAGAGAGCTAACTGGATAATAAAATACATGGAGCAAAAAAACAAGTAGCTAGAGGATCAACAAACCATTATGGAGCTGTAAAACGTACGAGAAAATCACCAAGCAGCCAAGAGGAGGAAAGTGAAGCTCACACCACTTGAGCAAGAAATCAACGCTGATCAAGAATATTGTCTTGAGAGAGTGAATATCCACTTATAAAGGTTGCTAGAGAAGGCCAACAGGGAGAAAAAAATGTTGAGGCATATGGCCTACCATTACATGGTGAGAAATAAAAGTTGCAAGGCAAGAATCATAAACTTGAAGGCCAAGTCGAAGAAGACATCGAGGAGGTGAAAGGAGGAAGATAGACTTCAGATCTTGGTTGAGGCTTCCTTGGCCCAACACAACACTTGATGGAGAACAATCAACCCAAATTTCAAAAAATTTGGGACACTTTTTGCAAATTTGGATTTTTTGGGCCAAAACACAGGGTTTTCTGTCCATTGCGTCGTGCCACCTGGCACTCGCTTTTGATGGAGGCCTCATTTTGAGGAAAACTCAGCATTTTTGGATTTTTCATGGAGAAATATGCATGCTCACCAGTCGCTAAGAAATTTTGATAGGTTTTGAGCCCCCAAAAATGTCAAAAACACCCCAAAAATGACCTTTCTGCCCCTTTTTGGACACACCAGAAGCAGTTTTGGGAGAACTCAATTTTGGAGGAGAAAATGGAGGCCAAATTCAAAAATTCTACTTCTTCTAGAAGGGACTTGGCAGAGAAAGAATCTGGAAAGAAATTAAATGCCTTGCATAGCGATAATGGCGGAGAGTATGTCTCCCAAGAGTATAGTGGGGTTGCCGAAAGGAAGAACAGATCGATTGTGGGAGCAGCTCAAGCGATGTTGCATGACCAAAGCCTACCACTGCATTTGTGGGCTGAGGTATGCAATACAAAAGTATACTTGTAGAATAGAACCCCGCACCGTAGATTGGGAATGAAGACACCTATGGAGGCCTTTTCTAGGAAGTGAACAGATGTGAAACACGTTTTTGATGTGTTTCAAAGAGAGAAAGTGTATCTCAAACTTTCTAAATGTGAATTTGGGAAAAATTCCTTAGTATATATTGGTTACATAGTTGGAGGTGGTCATCTTAAAATAGATCCAGCTAAAATCAATGTGATTGTTAAGTGGCCAAGACCACAGAATGTGACGGAAGTTAGAAGTTTCTTGGGTGTAGTTCAATATTATAGTAAATTCATTTCTCATTTTTATTTTATTGCATCACCACTTCATGCTTTAACAAGTTCTAAAGTATCTTTTCAGTGGTTAGGAAAACAACAAAAAACACTTGATACTTTAAAGCAAAAAATTGTGACAACTCCAATCTTAGCTTTGCCAGACCTTCAACAACCATTTTAAATAGAAACTGATGCTAGTGGGTATGTAATAGGTGCAGTGTTATTTAAAAAAGGAAAGCCTATTTGTTTTCATTCATAAACTTTTTGTAAAGCAGTTGCTAACTATCCAACATATGACAAAGAACTGTTTGCATTAGTAAAAAGTGTTAAGAAATGGAAACATTATTTAATGGGCAAAGAAACAATGATTCATACAGATCATCAGCCACTTCAATACCTTCAATTCCAAACTAAATTGTAGTAGTCTCAAAATTATAGATGGATTGGTTTTTTGTAGCAGTTCCAGTTAGTAATCAAATATAAGAAAGGTACAACAAGCAAAGCAACTGATATATTGTCAAGACCATCTTTGAATGCTTCAATTATACTTCAAAATGGTTCTTTAGCACATGAAAGTTACATTGAACAATATGTTGAATATAGTAATTTCAAAGATGTTTATGAATCACTAACTCAAGGTACTTAGGTGGAATAATTGAATTATCATGTTCATGACAGGTTATTATACCATCTTGGAAAGTTGTGCATACCATAGGGAGAAAGAGCGCATGTGATCAAGGAAGCACATTCTTCTCATGTTTCAGGGAATTTTGGTGTAGGTAAGAGAGTGGCACAATTACAAAGGTATTGCTATTGGCCTCATATTAATGAAACAATTTCTAAGTACATTAAAGGTTGTGTCATGTGTTCAACAAGAAAACCAAGCAACAAAAAGTTCGGTTTGTATATGCCTCTTCCAGTTCCTTCTAGACCATGGGATAATATATCTATGGCTTTTGTAGGAGGACTTGCTATGTCTAGAAAAGGGCATGATTATTTGTATGTTGTGGTTGATAGATTTAGCAAAATGTGTATTCTTGTTCCATGTAAAAAAAAATTAACTGTTGTACAGACTGCACATATGTTATTTTCAAATGTATGGGTCATTTTGGGTTTCCTACTTCCACCATTTTAGATTGGGACTCTTGTTTCATGGGATATTTTTGGTCCACTTTGTGGGGACTCATGGGAACTAAGATGAAAAAGAGCACAAATTTTCATCCACAAACAAACGATCAAACATAAGTGGTGAACATAATAGTGGTACATCTTCTCAGAGGCTATTACAACAAAAATCTTATGTTGTGGGATGAATATTTACACTATGTCCAACATGCTTACAACCAGGCCTTGCATTCTTCTACAAGTAAATATCCTTTCGAGATATGTTTTGGGTACCCACTGAAATCACAAATGGACTTCTTGTTTGGTGAGAAATATTAGGAGGATGGACATGGATATGTCGATAAAGTAATCAAGTTCATTCAAAGAATCCAAAAGATTCATGAAGCAGTGCAGGATCAATTGGAGAAAAGTTAAGTGAGGTACAAAATAGATAAGCATAAGGTGGGTCATCACTTTCAAGTTTGTGATCAAGTATGGCTACATATCAACATAGAAAGGATGAAAGGTGAACGTAAAAAGTTGAAATCGATCAAGTATGGTCCTTTTGAAATTGTTGAAAAGATTGGGCACAATGAATTCCAGTTAAATTTGCCTCCATACTTGAACATATTTTCAGTTGTAAATGTTGAAAATTTAAAGTTGTATGAACCTCCTATGATCATGGGTCCAGAGGAGAATGTTCAAATTCCAACTGTAGATGATTTTTCACTTGAATACATGACTGAGTTGTAGAAAGATACCATATTGGACAGGAAGGTCCACATTTCTAGGCTTGGAGATGTTGAATATCTTTGAGTGGGACTCAAAGGCATGAATCAAATCAAGGAAATATGGATGGAGATCAGAAGGGTGAGGGAGATATACCCTCACCTCACATATGCTTAAAACCAAACTTTTGGTGGTCTAAAAGATTCCAGTGGAGAGGAATGATCCAGGAGGATTCTCAAGATGCTCAGAACCAAGTCGTAGTGCTTGTCACACTAATTTTGATTGTATATTCGGTTTCACAAATAACCTCCATATGAGTAAGAACACACCTGCTGAAGTTTCTAGCAAACAGGAAAAAAAAATTGTGCCTTTTGTAGGCCAGGTGGCAGATCTACATCTTGACACATGGAAGGTGGTCAAAGTCAATGAGGAGGTGGATGGGTAGATTCAGGGCTCGAACCTGCGACCTCCCATTCATATCACAGAATATTTTCCAACAAACCATGGCATATCGTTATAATACGTTGGCGCAAAAGTTGTATTTGAAGTTGATTTTTTATGGTATGGGAGGAAAGGGTTGGTGGAGCCCACCAGATTTGGTGGCCCCACCAAACCCTCAACTCTTTTACCCAAAAAAACAAGCGGTGCTCTAAATATGGCACAGTGCAACCATCATAAATTACTGAAGTCTAAAGTTTAAACATATGTCAAGTATTCCAGTGTGGAGTTCGATACATGTTACAGTCTAATGTTTAAACCATAGGGTATCAACCATATGCCACATGCCTATTGTATTTATGCATCAGTTTGGGTATTTTGTTTAAACTATATGATAATGTTACAATAGTTCGAGGTGCGGTCCATTAAAAAGACTATGTAATATATTTTTTGAAACTATATACTATATATATATTAAAGCATCGAGTTATGTTATTGCACAATTATGTAATTATTATACCAACTCCAAATAAATTGCCAACTATAGCCCAAGAGGTTCAACCCTAGAACCTGCCCAAGGCTTATAATTTTTTTTCCATTGCACTAGTGAGTTTAGGAGTGAACAGTGAGTTTGAGAACAATGTGTTGTATGTGACTACTTTTCTTCATGTAAGCATATCTTGGCCATCCTTGAGCCATTTTGAGATCAGAGACAATGATTGGAAAGATGAGACGGAGGGCTTCCTTTTTACAGTAACCAACAGTGCATGTGTGCACAGTTCAATTGGTGAAATTCCATGTAAAGAACATTTTTGGAGAATTCCTAATATAACGGATTCCCATTGGAAGTGGACCCAAAGACATAGTCTAAGAGGGATAAACTCCATCAACAATGTTTGCTGTGTTTGTGTCTTTTATTCCTGTTGTTTATTCTTCATTTCAGTTCTCAAAATTTGATTTTTAAGGCATGTTAATAACTTAATTTCCCTCTTTCATTAACACATATGTAACCTTTGTTAATGTTGGTGAAATTGCGCAAATAATCAATCTTGTAGATTTCAGATTAGTTGGACGGTAAGCTTTGTGATCAAGTTATTTATATTTTGACTGATCTTGGATCTAATTATAATTATGTTAGTCCTGAATTGGGGGATAAGTGTGGTTTGAGAAAGGAATTGCAGACAAAGTATTGGTTAGCGCAGCTGGCTACAAGTACAAAGAAGCGAGTTCATCATTGGGTAAGAGCTTATGCATTTGATTTAAATTGTATGCCTACAGAAACACATCTAAATGTACTACCATTGGGATCATACAATATGTTGTTGGACATGGATTGGTTGTATCTTCATAGAACCAAGGTATACTGCTATGATAAATCCACTGAGTGTGTTCATGTCAATGGGGAGCGAAGAGTCTTGTAGGGTAAGAATAAAGCCACATCAGCGAGGATGGTGACAACTATGCAAGAAAAACATAGTCGCGAGAAATGGTGTATGTTATTTGCAGTGCACATTTCTAGTGATAAGGGTAAGGAGGTTGAGGATGTAGACGTGTTCAGCAGGTACCCAATTTTGCAGCAGTTTTAGGATATGTTTCCTGAGGACATTATAGAGTTTCCACTTCATAGGGAGTTAGAATTTTCTATTGAGTTAGTGCCAGGGGTAGCTCCAGCATCAAAAGCACCTTACAGGATGAGCACACTTGAGTTGGATGAATTAAAGCTATAGTTGAAGGAAATGTTGGAAAAGGGATACATTAGGCCAAGTGTATCACCTTGGGGTGCACTGGTATTGTTTGTAAAGAAGAAAGATGGAACTCTAAGATTATGAATTGACTGCAGGCAGTTGAACAAAGTGACTATCAAGAACATGTACCCTTTACCAAAGGTTGATGACTTGTTCAATTAGCTGAAGGGAGCAACATTGTTGTCAAAGATTGATCTGAGATTCGGATACCATAAGGTACACATCAAAGAGGAGGACATTTACAACACAACTTTTTGGACTAGGTATGGGCATTATGAGTTTGTTGTAGTTCCATTTGTCTCAACTAATGCTCGAGCTACATTTATGTGCTTGATGACTAGTGTGTTGCGTCTGTTTTTGGATAAGTTTGTTATTGTGTTCATTGATGATATATTGGTATATTCTAAATATGAGGAAGAGCATGTCGAATGCTCAGCAAGTGTAGTTTCTTTCAGATTGAGGTACACTACTTGGGGCATGTTGTCTCCAAGGATGGCATTATAGTAGATCCTGAAAAGATAAGAGCCATCATGGAATGGGTATCTCCTATTAATGTGGATGCAGTGAGATATTTCATGGGTTTGGCAGGTTATTATAGGAGGTTCATCAGGAACTTCTCACATATTTCTTATATTATCACATCATTGCAGAGGAAATGTAAGAAGTTCAAATGGACAAAGGAGTCTGAGGCTATTTTTGAACAACTTAAGCAGTTGATGACATATTCACTAGTGTTACAGATTGTAGATCCGAACAAAGAGTTTGTAGTATGCATAGATGCTTGCAAGAGAGGACTTGGTGGATTCCTTATGAAAGATGGATAGGTGGTATGCTATGAGTCACAGAAATTGCATGAGCATGAAAAAAAATACCCGACACATGATCTTGAGTTGGCAATGATTATACATGCATTGAAGATGTGGAGACACTCTCTTCTTAGAAGGAGGTTTGTACTGATGGGTGATCATATTAGGTTGAGGTATTTGTTGGCCACGATTAGTGAATTTGATTTCAACATTAGGTATATTAAAGGTAAAGAGAACAAGGTGGCAGATGCTCTTAGTAGGCGAGTACATGTAAATCACTTGGAAACTATGAGCTCCTATGGGATAGATCTACAAGATAAGATCTTGTAGGCAGGCCAACAAGATGTCAGATATATGGAGATTTTTCACAGGTTTCAATAGAGTATAGATGCAGGTATAAGTGATGGTATAGGTACAGGTGATTGTACATGTATATGTATAGGTACATGTACAGGTAGTGGTATAGGTACAGGTGCAGGTGCACAGGGTGTGGATTATTTGCTTAAGGGGATGGATTGGTCAAATTCAGAGACAAGATATATGTTACAGATAACAGTGAACTCAAGAAGGTGATCTTGAGAGAGTTTCATGAGAAATCTTATTTAGGTCACCTAGGTTATAAGAAGACATTGAATGTAGTGAAGAGATCTCATTATTGGTTGAATTTGAAGAGGGATGTAGAAGAGTTTGCGGCAAGGTGCTTTGATTTTCAACGTGTGAATGCAGAGTGTAAACTACCAGGCGGACTGCTACTACCAATCGTGATTCCAGAGTGGAAATGGGAGGTCATTTTCATGGACTTACTCATAGGGTTTCCGAAGACAGTGAGACAACACGATTCCATCATGGTTGTTGTGGATAAGTTGACCAAGGTTGCACACTTCATTCCAGTGAAGTCTACATTGTCAGCTAGCGATGTGGCACAAGTTTTCATCAGAGATGTGGTTAGACTACATGGTTTTCCAAAGAAGATTGTGTCAGACAGGGATGCAAATTTCACTTCCAATTTTTGGAAGGAGTTGTTTGCAAGTTTGGGCACAGAGTTGGCCTTCAATACATCTTATCATTCACTAACAGATGGATAGACAGAGAGGGTCAATAGGATATTGGAGGACATGTTGAGGATGTATGTGATGCATCAACAATGGAAGTGGGAAGAGTACCTTCCATTGGTTGAGTTTGCATACAACAACGGTTATTAGGAGTCACTGAGGATGATTCCTTTTGAGGCATTATATGGGCAGAGTTGCAATACTCCTATTAGTTGGAGTGATCCAATTAATAGGGTGTTGATTGGACCAGACATGTTGGCAGACATGGAACATGAAATGCAAGTGATCAAGAAGAATATAAAGGTAGCACATGATAAGCATAAGAGCTATGCAGATCAGGACAGGTTGTTCAAGGAGTTCGAGGTTGGGGATTAGGTGTACTTGTGCATCAAACCAAATAAGAGGTCCTTGCAGATTGGATCATGTGCCAAGCTCGTACCACGGTCTTCTGTACCCTTTAGTATCATTGACAGGATTTGGCTAGTAGTCTATCGACTTGCATTGCCTCCGACAATGAAAGTCCATGATTTTTTCCATGTGTCATTGCTTAAGAAGTATGTTAAAGATGTTGATCATGTGATTGAATGGTCTGTATTGTACGTGGAACTAGATGGAGAATTCCAACTAGAGCCTCAATGTATATTGTAGAAAAAGGTGCTCATGCTTTGAAACCAAGCAATCGAGCAGGTTAAGGTGCAATGGAAGTACTTTGGGCTCAATGAAGCTAGATGGTATGTTGTGGATCAAATGTGGGCTATGTTTACTTCCTTGTTTTCTGGTTGAGTAAAATTAGTTTTGATATGGTGTTTGGTATATGTTTTGATGTTTATTCTAGTCATATTGCTATATGCACATATGTATATGGATGTAAATATTGCCATGAGTTAAGCTATAAAGTTCCAATAAGTTGTATGGGTTTCATGTCATTGATTGTCATGTTACTATGCTATCATGTTGTTATGTTATCATGTGATTATGGTGGGTTGGCACTCAGCAGGTTGATAATTGTAAATACTACATCGAGCTATGTTATAAAGCTCCATGAGTAGTATGTATTCTTTCAGTGTTTTGTTGAGGTATATGTGTGATTGAACACCGAGGACAATGTCCCCCAAAGGGGAGGGTTTTGTAATAGCCCTCGTGAAAATTCAATGTAATAAAAGTTAAAAATAATAACCATGGTTTATGGGACACTTATTCCAAGCTAAATGTTTTGCAAGACATCCTAGGGGGTGTTCATTTGGTTGTTTATGGCTAAGGCAATTGGAAAAGGAAATGACAAAGGCTTTGGAAAGGAAAAATGACATTTCTAGCACATTTATCTATGAAAATAATGGAAATTAGGAGAAAAGGAGGTGAAAGGTCACAAGTTGCTTGTGAGGAGGAATTGAAGGAAAATAATGGAAAATGAAGAAAATAAAGGCCTCATTAATAGAAAGGCTTCTGAGGATCACTTGGTAACCTTTTGTCAATTTTGTTTTGGAGCTCTCTCATTATTCTCTATCTCTCTCTCACTCTTGGACACAGAGTTTTCTTGGAGCACTTTGGCATTAGAGCAAGAACGACAAAGAAGGCAAAAGGAAGAAAAGATCAAGAAGGGAAAGGCAGGATCACGCAACTACAGTAGGATTCATTGTAGGTATTGATTTGCATGTGTATTTTCCTTGCTAAATTTGGTAGGCATGGTGTTGCATGTGGTTGTTTCTATCATGGTATGTGTTTTTCTAGGTGTGATATGTGTTTTTCTAGGTGTGATAGTGTTCTTCAGCCTAGCCTTTCCATTTCCAGATAACTTTGATGAGATGGGTTCTCATAATTCGGTTGACATGGGGTGTCTGGATGGATTCGAAGCTGAGTGGGATCGATCTCTGAAATTACAAACACATGGCCTAGCAATTCCTCAACTAGACTGTGGATCATGGTAAATCCGCTGGACTAGTGATCCCTGAGCTAGACTATGGGTTGCGGTAAAGCCAGGATTGTGTGCCTTGGTGGGCCTAGGAATCCTTTCCAGTGAATGGCGTGATATACAGTAAAGCCAAGAGGTGGATTTATATATGTTGGGCCTAGTAGTCCCAAGATGGGATGCACACTAAAGCTTGGAGAGTGTGTCTTAGTGTAGGGCTTAGTGATCCCTAGATCAGATTGTGGATTATGCTACAGCCTGAGAGACTAGGAGGCACTCAAATTCGTCACGGTGTAGGTGGAGAACTCCGGTGGCATCCATGCTTGATTTGTTCTTTTGGTGTGTTCTATGAGTCCCACATTCATGCTTGGAATATGCCACAGGGGTGATTGATTGAAGAGAGACTTGGCTCAGCCAATATATGGTCGGGTGGGATGTGGTAGTCCCATCCCTAGTTGGGTTATGGCCTTCATTAATGAGAAATTCATTCTGGCTTGGTTTTCATGTGTGAATGTACTGATGTATGCTAATATATTTATGGTATTTCTATTGTTACTATGATGGTTATATGTATTTTTTATGACAACAGTTATGTATGGCTCTTAACATATTTTTACTTGTAAATGAATAGATAATGTATCTATGACCTAATAGATGATAATGTAGAAAATGTCATGAGGGAACAATGGTCCCTAGCGATTCTAAGATAAGTTGGAGATCCCTATGTTTAATTTTGTTGGTTACACCTATAGATTACATGTTTGTGATATGTTTGACGACACCTGTTATGGCTAGTAGGGGTTTGATTAAGGTCTCGTTTAACCTATTGATTTTGCATCATTGTTTCCCTATTCTTTTACTGGTCTTTTAAGTTACCATTCCATTCTGGGAAGTGACCTAGGCTCTGGGCCTAAAAAAGCAGCTCAAATCCTGAACACGCTGGCACATCATTAACAAAATGATCCTTTGAACACTGGTAGGCAAGCCTATGAGAGCGACTAGAGGTCCTTGGATGTTGTCATGCTTATAGCATGAGAGCGACTAAGGGCTATGTTGGTGAAGGCTTCAGTAGGACTCAGGGGCAAGCTACCTGAAGTGTTGGCATGGTTCCCACGGGTCTTGAAGTCGATGTTGAATGTCTGTATGGTGTGTTTTCATTAGTTCCACTTCCTTAACATGACTTAGGAGGTCAAATCATATCATAGTGGCCTCTCGTCACATATTTACCCTGGATGTCTAGTTGCTTGGGTAGATGTGGGAGGAGTGTGTTACAAAAGAAATCAACATTTCATTCCAAACCTAAACATATAAAGCTCAAGTATCATTTCATATTGGTTAGTGTTGGAAGATGGATAGTTTAAGCTAGAAAAGATACACACTAGTCAGAATCCTGCAAATATGTTAACAAAAGTTGTAACCAGGGAAAAACTAAGATTTTTCTCAGTTTCAATTGGTCTTTAAGTATGATGATGAAGATGAGAAATGATCAGATCCAAAGTGGAAGCATTGTCCAGCAAATGAAGCAGCGATGGAGTTGCTATAATCAGTCTCCAAGTGGGAGATGATTGGGTGTGGAGCCTGATTATATTCTTTATTCAAAGGTATCACCGCATTGGATCCTAGTTCGTAATGATGATTTTATGAGCCCCCCTGGAGGAGGTTCGTGGGTAGCACCTCCGAAGCTAAAAATAGATGTAAAAATGTTTTGTAAAATATTGTAATTTTGTATTCAATCCAATCTGTTCATTAGACAGATGATATGACGGTAGAAGTTATGTCTAATTTAGAATTTTTTTCCCCTAGAAGGCAAACCGTTGTTATATATGAGGTAATTGTATTGTGGCTATGCATATGTGTATTCTGAGCGAGAAAGAGAGAGGAGATTGTGTGAGAGCCAAGAGGAAATTACAACAGATTTGATGTGGGTCGTATCTCCTCATTTTGCTGGATAATATAAAGAAAGGACTGGCTGTTTCTCCATGGATATCGCCCAAATTAGGTGAACCATGTATATTTGTCTCTTTTTTTTTATGTGTTTTCTGTATTTGTGTTTCTGCAATATTTTATGTGTTTCATTTCTCTGTAATATATAATTTTATAACATTTGGTTTATCTAACATGGTATGTTGGTAGGAAATAGAATGCTAAAGATTAAGAACATAATGGTGGATTATAGTTCACTTAAATCCCCATATAGGCCTGATGTGAAATCAATGGAATGGGAAAAATTAGTTGAGTAGCAAGGAGAAGAGTATTGTCTCGATATAACAGACACAATGAGGAGTTCGAGGGCAAAGATTTGAATTTACAAAGAAGATAATAACAGATTGATTGAGCCACAAGAAAGACTTGCAAGGGCGCAGGAAAAGCAAGTAGAAGTCAATGAAATGATTCTTCAAAGCCTTTGAGAGTTGGAAAAACAAGGATAGATGGGGATTAGTCATGGAGATAGGCAAAAAGAGAAGACTAATGGGGAAGATGGTAGTAGGTCTCAGAGGAGACACACATTGGATAGGGAGGATACAGTGAAGAGTGGAATATTCTTAGATACACCTAACAATAGGACTGGTAGATATGGGTTTTATTCTAGTTCTTCTTCAAGGAGACATAATCGTCATCACTACAAACACCATAGGAGGAGTGAGTACTTGCCAAAGATTTTAAGAAATCCAAGCCTCTTGCTTTTAATGGAGAGTAAATAAATTAAAGGATGTATAAGCATGGATGCTTCAGATGAGGAAATTCTTCAGATTTCATGATTATTCAAAGAACATGAAAGACAAGATAACTACCTTAAGCCTCAAAGGGAAAGAAGATACTGGTGGGAAGAAGTGAGAATGTCAAAGGCATTAAATAAGCAAAACCGACTTGGGGTGAGTTTGAAAGACTCTTTAGAAAGAAGTACCTATATAAGAGGTATTATGATGGAAAGGATAAGGAATTCTATGAGCTCAAGATGGGTTCCATGAAAGATGTAGAATATACAACCAAATTTCTGGAGTTGTTGAGATATGTGCCATATCTCAAGGATGAGAAAGCAAAGATTCAAGGTTCATCAGTGGGTTTATAATAACATTTAAGAGACCATATTTAGTTTGATGAACCCTTCTCATCGGAGGAAGCCATTAGGAAATTGAAGCATTTCTATGAGCATTCAAAGTGTAAGCCTGAGTTTAGACGTGATTGGAAAGGGAATGAGAAGACTAAAGGAAAATGACCTAAGAAGTGAGGAGTATATCAAGATGCAGGTGAGAAAAAAAATGTGTCTTAGTTACAAGAAGTTTAATACAATGGAGAAAGGACATGGGCCTCATCTTAGAGAGCATTAGGATAAAAGGAACGATAGCAGACATTGTAGTGTTGGATTTGTTGTAAAGACCATGGCAAGAAGGATTGTCCATTTCACCAAGGTGGCAGGACTTAGATCTACAATGCTCATGAGGCACAAATAGTTGGGGATGTTGGTCAGAGCATTCCTAGGATCTATGCAACACTTGATAAAGGGTAGGAAGATCATCAATTATCCATTATTGAGATGGAATGTAAGATTTGTGATTGAGTTTATTCCATTTTGATTGATCCTAGATCTAATTATAGTTATGTAAGTCCCGACCTGGTGGATGAGTGTCATTTGAGTAAGGAAGTGCATGCATAATCTTGGTTGCAGTTGGCTACAGGGACCAAGAGAAGAGTTCACCACTGGGTGAGAAATTGTGCATTTTAGCTTAATGAAATGCCTACATTAGCACATCCAAATGTGCTTCCTTTGGGATCATATAACATGATTTTGGGCATGGATTGACTATTTATTCATAGGAACAAGGTATATTGTTATGAGAAGGCCATTGAGTGCCTGGATGATAATGGAAAAAGGAGAATCTTGGAGGGAAAGAAGAATCCTACATCAATGAGAATGGTTACAACTATGCAATCTAAGTGCATTTGCAGGAAGGGATGTGTATTGTTTGTAGTGCTTATTTCCAGTGATAAAGGGAAGGATGTTGAGGATGATGAAGTCCTAAAGAAGTATCATATTTTGCAGCAGTTTCAGGATGTGTTTACGACAAATATTCCATAGTTAGCACCTCATAGGGAAGTGGATTTATCTATTGAGCTAATACTAGGAGTAGCACCAACATCTAAGGCACCTTACATGATGAGTACTCTAGAGTTGGTGGAATTGAAGTTACAGCTTAAGGAAATGATTGATAAAGGATACATAAGGGCAAGTATGTCGTCTTGGGGTGCACCAATGTTGTTTGTAAAGAAGAAATATGGTAGTCTCATATTGTGCATTGATTATAAACAACTAAACAAGGTGACGATCAAGAACATGTACCCATTGTTGACGATTGATGACTTATTTGATCAACTGAAGGGAGAAACAATATTCTGAAAGATTTATATGAGATTAGGATATCATTAGGTGCACATAAAAGAAGAAGATATTTACAAGACTACATTTCATACAAGGTATGGGCACTATGAGTTTGTGGTGGTTCCTTTTGGTATTACAAATGCTCCAACCACCTTTATGTGTTAGATGAATAGTGTGTTGCGCTTTTACCTATATAATTTTGTGATAGTGTTTATTGATGATATACTGATATACTTGAAGAATGAGGAGGATCATGTAGAGCACCTGACATTAGTGTTGAGATTGTTGAGATATCATTAGTTGTATGCCAAGCTTAGTAAGTGTAGTTTCTTTCAACCTCAGATTCATTACTTGGGACATGTTGTTTCCAGGGAAGGGATAGCATTGGATCTGGAAAATATTAAGGCTATCATGGAGTGAAAAACTAAAAGGAATATGGATGAGGTTAGATCATTCATGGGACTAATAGGTTATTCCAAGAGGTTCATTAGGAAATTCTCAAGCATTGGCTATCCTATTGCATCTTTGTAGAGAAAATGGAAAAAGTTTAAATAAAATGAGGATGTGTAGATAGTTTTGAGTAGTTGAAACATTTGATTACAAATGATACAATATTGAAGTTTGCAGATCTTGATAAGGAGTTTGTAGTCTGTACAAATGTTTACAAGAAAAGGACTAGGTGGAGCCTTGATGCAAGAATGACATGTGGTATGCTATGAGTCAAGGAAGTTGAATGAGCATGAGCATAACTATGTGACTCATGATATTGAGATGATAGTGGTCATTCATGCAATGAAGATGTGGACACATTATCTCCTTGGCATGAGGTTAGTTCTAATGAGTGATCACAGTGGGTTGAGATTCTTATTTGAACAACCTAATTTGAATTCCAGGCAAGTGAGATGATTGGATATCCTTAGTGATTTTGATTTCGAGATCATGTACATTAAGGGAAAGTAGAATTGGGTTGTATACGCTCTCAATAGAAGAGTGTAGGTAAATCATATTTGAACTATGAGCTCTTATGGAACATATTTACAGGAGAGAATTTTACATGCAGGGAAACATGATGAGAAGTACCAACAACTGAAGTAGAGGTTGCAACAGGGTTAGCAGGATGAGGAGCATCACCTTATAACAAATGGCTTTGTTAGATTCAAGAACATGATTTATGTGTCAGATAATAGTGAGTTGAAGAAGCTCATATTGAGGTAGTTTCATGTCAAGCCATATTCAAGCCACCTAGGATATTAGAAGACTTTGACAACTATCAAGAAGTTCTAATATTGGATGAATTTGAAGAAAGAGGTGGCTGCATTTGTTGCAAAGTGGTTGGAATGTTAGCATGTGAAAGCTGAATATAACCACCCAACTGGTCTATTGCAACCTATTTCGATTCCAAAATGGAAATGGGAGGCCATTTCCATAGACTTCATTACAATTTTTTGAAGGACATCGAAGCATCATGATTCCATCATGTTTGTGGTTGATAGGCTGAGAAAGGTAGCTCACTTAATTGCACTGAAGTCTATGAATCCAACCAGTGAGCTAGCTCTTATCTTTATCAGGGAGATAGTGATGTTTCATGGAGTTCCAAAAAATATTATATTAGATAGGGTTGCCAAGTTCACTTCCAAGTTTTGGAAGGAGTTATTTGCAGGTATTATCTCTTAGAGAAAACCATAGCTGTAAGAGAAAAACTCTAATGTAATCTCTAACCAATATTTTGAATTCAAATCTATCTCTTTCAATTCAAAGGGGGATCCCTTCTATAACTCAGTCAAAATGATTGGTTATGTGCTTAACACATTGACTAGACTTGATTGGATTTAAACAAAATTTGTATGGAAAGGATGGGAAAAACCATTGGGCATGGAGTCTGCTTGACAACAAGTTACTGCTTGTAAGATATATGAATAAAATACAGAGGAAAGGTAGTAAAAATTTTCTTAGACAATTCCTCGTTTAGATATGATAGAACCAGATATAAATAAATACCAAAAAGAAAGCAACTAGTGAATTTTGCTAAATATATTTAAGCTAAAAACATATAACACTTTGGCGATGGTAAATCTGAGCTAATAAATAGAGTTCAATTTTAATAACTCGATTTCCAAAGTGAGGAGTACATATGAATAATATTATGAAACAAATAAGTGAGAAGTACTAGAAGACAATTTGGAAAACCATCACACAAGAATCTTTGAAATTATGAAAAAATAACACCGATCATAGCAATTTTTATTTATGTTAAAATGTATACAAAATATATCAAAGTTTTGCCAAAAATTTCCAACCCTTTTTTTATTCTCCAGAGTTTGTGTTTATAGAATAGACCATAACTTACAACATGTTTCTAGCAAAGATTTAATTACATCATCTAAAAATAACAACGTAGATCATAAACAAATGCATATAAAATTTCCAAATCCTATTTGTATCTACATCATAAAAAATTGCTATTAAACTGGCTGAAATACATGAATCAAAATGTTGATTGATCTGTTGCCTCCTTCATTGGAAATTGTGTTGTCTTCCACTAAAAAATGGCCTTTTGCTAAATTGTTCCTCCTTTTGGGCTTCCTTTCTTGAAATCGATGACAATCATGTTGTCATCTTTTTGCATCCAGAACATGATAATTCTGCTGATGGGACAAATGTCAGCAGAATTTTAAATTTTCAAAATGACGACAACACTGACACTACCATTGTCAGTTCTTCAACCTATTTATTAAAAATTTGCACTGACACTCCTGTTATCAACAATTTTTTTAAGATTCCAGAGTAAAAATGTGATAACAACAGGCTTGGGGCCAAAGTTAGTTTTCAGTTTAGCTTATCATATGCAGACAAATGGATAGATAGAGTGGGTTGATAAGATTATTGAGGATAGGTTGCGGATGTATGTCATGCATCAACAAAGTAAGTGGGAGGAGTATCTTCCACTAGTGGAGTTTGCTTATAGCAATGGGTATCAAGAATATTTGAAGATGAGTCCATTTGAGGCTTTCTATGGGTGGAGTTATAATACTCTTATCAACTGGGGTGATCCAGTGAACAAGGTGTTGACTGGACTAGACATGTTGGCTGAGATGGAGCAGGAGATGTAGGTTATTAAGAGGAATTTAAAGGAAACACATGATAGGTAGAAGAGATATGTGGATCAACATAGAGCATTCAATGAGTTTCAGGTTGGGGAGAATGTTTACTTGCACATCAAGCTAAGAGAAGCAACTTAAGGATTCGGTCATGTGCCAAGTTGGAACCTCGGTATTGTGGGACTTTTGAGATCCTTGAGAGGATTGGAACAATGGCCTACAAAGCTGCACTTCCGCCAACAGTGAAAGTCCACAAAGGTTTCTATGTTTCATTGCTTAAGAGATATGCGCAGGATGTTGATCTTGTGATTGATTGGTCTATATTACAAGTGGAGTGAGAGGAAGAGTTCTAGTTAGAGCCACAATGCATTCTGCATTGGAAATGAATTATGCTCCAGAACCAAGCAATGGAGCAGGTTAAAGTGCAGTGAAATCACTTTGGGCCCAATGAAGCTACATGGGAGATGGTTGATCAGATGTGCACATTATATCCTTCCTTATTTGGTAGTTGAAGCAAATGAGTTTTTGGTAGATATATATAATTGTTTTTGTAAATTCCCAATGAGTTGTATTATAAAGCTCCAATAAGCAGTAATTTTGCTTATTTTCAGTAGGATGTCGTTGTAAATACTACATCAAGCTATATTATAAAGCTCCACGGGTATTTTGTTTTCAATAGTTTGATGGTCCTAGATGTCATAGAACATCAATGATGATATTCCCCTAAGGGGGAGGGGTTTGTAACAACCCTAGGTTGAGTTTCCATGTAAATAAAATAAGGCCAAAGTCATGGGACACACATTCCAAACTGAATGGTGGGAAAACGTTATGGTGGGCATCACTTATGGTTTAATAATGACTATGAAATTGGCAAAGGCATGGGAAAAGGAAAAGAGGAAATACATGACATTTCATTATGAGAAATAAAGAAAAATAGGAGAAAAGGAAGAGAAAGAGACTCAAATATGCATGCAAGGAAAATTAGAGAGAAAGTGATAAAAAATAAAAGAAAATGAAAGAAAATAAGAGATCAATGATAAAAAGACATCAGAGAAACAATTTATAGTTTTTGTCAATTTTTGCTTTGGATCAATTTTAGAAAGAGAGAGAGAGAAAGAAAAGGAAAGCAAAGGATCACAAGGAGAAAGTTGGATCAGTAGCTACAACAAGAAAATTTTATAGGTAATAGATTGCATGTACAATTTCTTTGCTGGGATATGAATAAACGGTACATGCATTTGATTATTTGGTTCATTTTCTATCATTGATATGTGTTTTTCCTGGATTGACTGTGGTTTCAACCTTGCCTTGCCATTCTCTGAGTAGCCATAGTGTGATGGGATTCATTCTCAGTTGAGCTTTGGATTACCGGAAGATTTTGGATCCAATTGAGGTGGTCTTAGGAAAATCCCAAGGGTTAGGGGTGGATATGGTTTTCTTTGGGAAGCCCTCAATAGGTGGGGGTAGACAAGAAAATTCCTTTGGGTATGGTGAAGGAATTATGAGGAATCTAATCTTGTTTTGGTTTTGTGATTTCATGATTGGTTTATGTGAGATCACAGTAGCTTGAGGGTGGAGGTGGTTTAACCTCTAGATTTTTTGTTTGGTTATGTCTTGGTTTACTATGTGAGATCCCACATTCATGTTTGGAACATGGTATAGGAGTGATTGGTTGAAAATGAGTTTTGGTCAAGCTCAATCTATGGGCGGGAAGTACGTGGAAGTCCCTAACTTGGTTGGCCTTACATATGTTAATATGAGCTATTTTCTAATGTGATCAATGAGCACATGTACTGGTTATTATTTTGATTTGATAGTTGACTTGTCATGGTTCCTATTCTAGTTATATGCATGGTTATATGATGTTCTCTTTCTATGTATATTGTTCATGATTCTATAAGTTATTGAATGGTTGATGAATACATGGGCTAACAAGTGTTGTTGTAGCTACTTGAGATGGAATTGGATCTTCTTAATAATTCTCTGATGAAGTTTAAATGTTTATGATCATATATGCATTCATGACCTGTAGCTTCTATGTTTATCATATGTTTGATGAAATATTTATCATGTATTAGACATGTTTTGGGCAATGATCTAGCCCTAGTATTAATTTTTTAGACTTGTCATCATTTAAAACCCAGTTCTAAAAAGTTATGGATAGTGGTTTGGAGGCTATCCTGAAAAAATGGCACCATTCTTGCGACCGCTGGCACAATACATTGAAATTTTGGTCATAATTGCAGGGAGGAAGGCTTATGGGTGCAGTTGGGGTGTTAATCTTGTGAAATTGAGTTCTAGAGCAATGATTGATCACTAGGTGTGGTTGCTAGCTGCTGAGTGATCTAGTGTCCCTCAGGGGTGATAATATGTGTTTCGATTTGTAGGTCCGACTCCCACAACTAGAACTTGGAGTTTGGGTCATATCATAGTAACACTCAGATCATGTTTACCTTGGAGAGCTTGTAAAAGCAGGTAAATGTGGAAGGATCAGTTACAACCGCGGTTGTGTGGAATAAAACGCATAGACCATCGTTTGAAATATATTATTAAAATATTTATTTAACACTTTTGTAATAGACAAAATGAAGTGGGTTACTGAACTCACAACCATGGAAGACTCTATTAGACAATGAATATTCTGCTAACATGAAATCTAGGCCATTCATTTAAAAAAATAAAAATCCTAAACCTACATCCACCGTGAGTTGAAATAGGTATGCGTATCGACATAATTAACATAATATTATTTTATAGTTTATAATTTATATTTACAATTATTTGTATTTGCTTCACTTGGGACTATAACACTAGCCTCCCGGTCAAAGTGCATTGACTGTCAATTATTTTGTTGTGATTTTGCAATTTTAACCAAAGTTTTGAGAAAATGTTAAATATTTATATTTTTTTGTAAATTCAAAAATAATTTCTTAATTTTTTGGAAAACGTATTTCTAATTTTAGATTGGTAGAGCCAACTCTGAGGAGATATAATTCCCTTGATGGAGGGTGATTTATTTTTGATATTTGTCAGTATTTGAAAAATCATTCTCTAAAATAAAAATAAAAAAAGCTAAATTTAGTTCAATAGATCATTTGTTCATCAATAAATAGGTTAGGACACTTAAATTCAATCTGATTTTCACCCAGGAAAAAATCCTATATCCATAATTAGTCTTGCTTCATCTTACTTCATTGTGCAAACTTTTAAGTCCAAAATAAAAATAAAAACAATAAACTATCTAATAATCATCACACCATCGCTGGAAAATGCCTTGGTAATTGAGGTTAGGCTAAACTTGATTAAGTCAAGAGAAAAACCAAATCCAAAAACTACGAACAAGAAATTCCAATAAAAATAATGGAGAATAGAAATTGGTTTTCTTAGCTCTAAAGCTCATACAACATCACAAAAATGCACGATATTGGAAAAAATTCTCAAAACGTTTTTTATTTTAACCAATCTCGGGTAAAAGGATGCAGTCGTAATTTTCACGTATATAGAACACTAAAACTTCTTCATATGAGATTTCTAAATATCTAAATACAAATATGCAGATACTTCACATTTTTCCAGCTGCAATTATCTAAATCTATCCATCAATATATAACACAACAAAGAATGCATTACAACAATAAACAATTTCTTAGAACGAGATAAATTCTTAAAACGCCTTTTATTTTAACCAATCTTGGGTAAAAGGAAGGGTTCATAATTTTCAGACTTATAGAACACTAAAACTTCTTTATATAGAATTTCCAAATATCTAAATACAAATATGCAAATAGTTCAAATTTTTCCAACTACAATTCTCTAAATCTATCTGAGAATATATGGCACAACAAAAAATGCTTATACCCATAAACAATTTTTTACAAATAGCTAAATTCTTAAAACTTGAAACTAATCTAATTACATATAGATACATAACAATAAACTAACTTCAAAAAAGTTAAAACTCATTATAATGGAAAGATCTAAAGAAAAACACCTTATTACAAACTATAACATTTATTATTTGAAAGCGTTAAAATTTAAATTAACTTATTGAATTAAATTTAATTATTTTATATATTAATTTCCATATATATATTTAAAATTTAAACTAATCTATATCTTATTTTTTCAATTACAATTCACATCGCATCAAAATTAAAAAACATTATTACACAATATGGTATTATTTCAAAGCATTAAAATATCAAAACTAAAACCATGCTTTTCAAATAATTAAAATATTAATATTAAGGTATATTTTCAAAATTAACACAAATGCATAGGTCGAGAACCACTGAGGAAATCAATTGTGCAAACCTTCACATAATTTATTAATAATAAAAAATGAAGTAATGCTAATTACATAGAGATAACCATAATAATAAATGAAGCAAGTTCAATTGTAGGCATTCCAATCCAAAACAGTCAAAACATATTACAATTAAAAACATAAAAAAAAACACATTATTACAAAATACTATCTTTATTTAAAAGCATTGCATTTTAAATTAATACATCAAGATTAAAATTAATTATCTTATATATTAATTTCTATATATGTTTAAATTTTGAAATAATCTATATATTACAATAAAAAGCATGATTCTCAAAACACTGAAATATTAATATTAACCTATATTTTCAAAATTAACACAAATACATATATTCAATAAAATCTCATTGATTAAATTAACTATATATAGACTTAATGTATTAAAATTAAAACAATAATCTTGCATCATTTGATAACCCGGATGCGGGTGATCTTAATTAGCGTTTAATGGAATTTATGAAGCAGTCACGTGTAGCTGGTAGCTGGCAGGTGGACGAGAGCGAGCCAAAGGTTATTTATCAACGCGAGGTGAAAGGCCTTCAATGGCATTTATTTCAAATGCAGTCCCAAGGTACGGAGATGGGAGATATTTGGATGACGAGCCAGGTTCCGATGGCATTCACCCTGGTCCTTTTATGGTTGCCTGATGAGAGCCCGCTCTCAGGGGAAGTTGCATTTTCTTGTTCGTATGCGCTTGAAGTATGTTGCAGGGGCTGTCTCTGGTCGTCTTGCTCTCGGGAGAAGCTGCCTTGTCCTCAGGTGAAGCCGCCTTGGAATTCCCTTAGGCTGTTTGAAGCAGTCGGCAAGGGATCCAATTCTGACCTCACCTTTTGTGTTTGGCTTCTCAGACCTGTCTGTGTTTCATATTTTGTTTCCATACCTGATGTAGTTGCCTGGGTTGAGAGCTGGGCTCGCACAACTGCGGATAAGCTTTGTTGGGTTGTCGAGTCTTTCGCTGGTGGGTTCAGGGTTTGTGTCTTGCCCTTTTCGGTCTGGTCTTCATTCTGGGCTCCCACCAGCTCTCAGTCTTCGTCATATCACCCCCTGTCTTCGGGCTTATTTGTCACGCTACAACATTTTCATATGGCTCCTCATCAAAGGGGAATTCCCAGACGTGGGCGCAATTCGGGTCTCCGGGGAGGGTCGGGAGGACGAGGCAGCCCTGCTCCTCGTCGCATATCACCGCTAGCCATAGCCTCGCCTTCCTCGCCGACCTCTGAAGAGTCTGATCCTTCAATAAATAACTCGGTGCAATCAGCCAGATTCAAATTCAAAAGCAGGTTAAACAAACCGCTAATCTCAGCTTTGGTCACTGTCATCTTCTCGGAGGAAGATGAGGAGTTCATCAGCCTAGAGATAGCTTCTAAGGAACAATCGCCTTCCCCAACGGTCAATTCGTCGCAGAGCCGGCTGGAGGAAGATATCCCAAATGCTCCTTCAGAGGGGAGGGAAGGAGATTCTCAGGACATGGAAAGAACTACGCGGGCCTCTTCTCAGGAGAATACCATGGAAGGTGAGCCAGCTAACACTTATACAAATATATTGTATCTCAAGCTCCCTCCGGAAGGAAATTCAATAGAGGTCGAAGATGGAGTGGAGGTTACTTGGGAGCGCGCCCCGGACAAGGACAATGAACAGGGGACTGGTGAACCCAAGTAAGTGTCAGTACAGTGCTTGCAGCATCAGGGTAGCTACTCTGTTTTGGTTTTCCAATTTTCTTGGTTTAGTTTCAGGATGTTTGGCAACGAATCTCTCTAGCTTGCGGCCGACCAGATGTAAAGATTTTGCTAATTTGGCTAAAGACCAGCTATCAGTCATGTTCTCCTCTTTGTAATCTAGCTATTAGCCCAATTTTCAGTCCTATAAGGTTTATTTTCGGTTCCATCTAGGTCTGTTCTAGTTCTTTAGGCAAGGTTTAACATTCTTCAAAGCAGAAGGAACAGCCAGTTTTGTAAAGATTTCTTGACAGAGAGATGGCTACGACACTCTCAGAGGTTTAATCCTCTTTGTACATATTTTTTTGTTTTTTAATATTAATAGCATAGTCTTTACTCAGAAAAAAAAAAAATAAAAAAATCTTGCATCATTTGATAGACACAAATAGAAATAGGGCAATTATGCCACTACCAGGGTAGGAATTTGGATTTCTCTTTACCCGTCATACAATTTTTTTTTGACGTTTTCGGTCCTTATGCTTCCCGTCAAGAAACGTTATATTAAAAATTTTGCCCTTCAAGAGTGATGTTCTCATAATAAATTAACCCTTCACTAATAAAGTTTTGATTAAAAAATTACCATTCAATAAATAATTATGTGAAAATTTTCATATATTTCAATTGTGGAGGTTTCAATAAAAAGTGTTGAACATTTGAAATGTGCTCATTTAAGTATATAATCAGTCCAAGGTAAAGCTTGATGGTTTTCCATTTCATATATTTAATTATCATTTAAAGCCAACCATTTAACAATCAAACCCTAGCCGCAACAAAAATTTCAGAAGTATGAAACAACGAACTATTGAAAAAGTATGACCACGAGATAAATATATAAGACATTAAGTTAAAAATTATGTATCTATATAACTCCCCAAAAGCCCTTATCCACAGTCCAAACCCACAAAAACTACAGTAAAACAAGTGTAGCCATAACTTTCTAGCCCACGTTAAAACCCTAAAAGATCCTAATGCACTAAAATGGCACTGTCCCTCAAGTAATGAGGCCTGTAGTGTAGTCTGAAAAAACAATCTTCAGGATCAACGTGACATAGTACCGACCTGAAAATCAAACGCATCAACTGATGTAAGACAATGTTTTCATTTTGAATCTCCCTTGAAACACGAATAGTAATACAACAACCTGAAATACCTGCGAACCAGAGACGCACTGGATTAGACACGGAAATCAAATCGGAAGGAAAAAATTAGCAGTAAAATCGTGAGCAGAGAGAAAATTACCTGATAGAGGTTATCGAGCAATGGAATGCACAGGATACCTGACAGAGCCAGATGTTATTAGGGTTTCCTTAGATCAAATAAAACCTTGATAGTTCATTGTTATACCTTAATAAGTTACCTCGCGAAGTGACCCAACGCGTCCTTTTGTTGCAGAGCTTCCAACCATCAGCGGTTTGACCTGCTACTTGGAATGAGAGGGACGAATATGGCAAAAGAGATTGAGTCCAGTTCTATTCCACGATACCTGTGAGGCTTGTAGACGTGGTTCTGGAGAGATCTCGTAAGTTCGCACTTCCCTTGTCTCTTATGCGAAGAGCTCTTCAAGCGAAAGTCGATGAGTGAAATGAGCTCTTCCTTCACTCATATATATACGTTTCCTTCCTCATGTTAAGGGGGTTGCTTATTCATGGCCGACCTCCCTTTATTATATGTAAAGCCAACGTATATCATACATGCGGCATGCTCCACATAATTCATGTCAGATTTAAAAAACTTGCCCAAAAAATACCCTGTTATATGAAAAAACTTGTCGCGTAAGAAAGTTTGGTGCGTAAAAACGTTTTGGAAAAAGTTCCAAACGTCAAAAATCCGTCTTTAACTCTTCCAGGCACGTCACTCAAAACGGGGAATGACAAATTCCAGCTATCAAATACGTGCAAAAAGCCTTATGACGGGCAAAATGCCCGTCAAATTCCATCCCTGGCCACTACGGAATTGAGCGATCCAAAATGCGAGAGTCATCCACATCATCACTAGCACCGCTTCTTTTTTTCCTTGATAAATTTCATTATTATGAATTATATAAGTTGACCACCAATAATTCGCATCCACAATCCAAACTAAGAAACACATCATCACACTTAAATGGTTGGCACCTAAAGTTGAGGCTACATAAAATATCTAAATTACATTGTTCTTTTTTATTTGTTAACCCATTGTTGTATATGGAGTTTTCTCTATAAGCCACACGATGACAAAGCTTCTACATAATTCATACATGCTATATTTGTGTTTTTGCGTAATTGATTATTGGGTACTATTATTTTTATTTGTAAGGGGAACATGAATATTTGAAGACTTTATAACTTTGAAAGATTAAATTCATGTAACTAGGAACGAATTGTTGGCTCAATAATAATTTCATGACCAATTCAAAAGCAATTGAAATAATTTTTCCTTTTGCAATTGAAAGCAAAAGAAAGAAAAAATGGTATGTAAATGTTGTCTTTACTTTTGCAAACAAGAGAATGTATCGTGCAATGCCATGGCATGCCATTTGTGTATGAAATGAAAAATTGTATGGGTAACAATGTACTTTGCAATGACATGGCATGCTATTTACGTCTCAGCAGTGTGAAACAAAAAAATTATGTGGATAAAATGTATATGTACATATACATTTTCACATTGTATCACGTTTTTACTCTATCGTTATACAAAAATTTCATTTGCATTTGTATTTTCACTTTCAGTTGTTGTTGATGTGCGGAGGAAGTATGTGTGGGGTTCAGAATAATGACAAATTACGAAGATGATTGCAAAAATATAACAGATACCTCACATTGCCTTAATCAATTAATTAGCCGTACAGGTAAGACCATGTTGCATCGTAAATATTAATATTATTGCTATTATTTTTAAATTATCATTTATATGAAAATATATTTATATTTTATTGTATAATTTTTTTTTAATATTAAAATTATTTGTTATAAAACAATTAATATAGAAAACATAATATTTAATTAATATTCTATTAGCTATAAATTATAGATATATATATTTTTAATTTCAATATTATTTATATTCCTAATATATATATATAGATAATTCATAGTTATATATAGTAAATAGTTGGTAAATATCTATAGGTATTAAAAACACTTATCTCATGATACATCTCACAATGTCAACATTATTTTTACTTTTTAATAGAAATTAACTAATTATAACTTTATTTTAAATTATTATTATTTATCCCTTGATTCGGGTGTTGGTTGATGGGGCCTTGGAGGTCAAGGGGGGATCCTTCCATACCGCTACCTTCCACAACTTTTAAGTGGGGGAAAGCAAGGCGGGGAGGGGGTGTTCCATTTCCAACCCCTTGCCCCCCACTCCCCATGCAACACACATGTGAACTGCATAAACTATCTCCATTCCAATGTCAAGGTTTCTTTCACATGTCTAATATGTAAGGTTTATACTCCCTAACATTTTTGGTATCACTCGACCTTTCTCCCACCACATGTGGGACAATTCCTTTGGGAGGTTTACATCGTAAGGTTTGAATGCGGTGGTAAATTCTCTAAGCCATCGATTAATTCATGGGTTGTTCACCATACATGGATGTTGGAATTTTGTGGTGGACATAAATTAACTTGTGCTTACATGCATGATATACTGGTCTCTAGCTTTGGAGGTCCATGACATAGACTATGGTGATCGAGCAGTGATTAGGAATCATTCTTTAGATAGAGAGAGATTTCAAATTCTTGGACTTTTTTAGCTTCTTTAGAGTTTATAGATATAAGAGTCTGGGATGTATTTTATCCTTTAGAGCACATGACTTCACTAGTCCAAGTTCAGTGGGATGGAAAACTCAAAATGGGTCTAATTTTGGCTAGAATATTGACTTCTCTTAGCCTACTACAATTGCTTCCAAAAAAATGTCATCTGTCAACTCTGGTCATTTTATTCTTCTCTGTTTACTGGCCTTTCCCACTCTAGTTTCATAAACACGAGTTCTACGTCTTGTAGGTTTTCTAAGCCTTATTTCCCTAAGTTCTGGGTTGTTGGGGCTTAGTTATAGCTTGGGTAAGTTTCATTTTGGTGGAATATGCCTAGGCAATGAATGCGCACCCACTAGTGGCCTAGGGGAAAAGGGCCATATTGTAGGCCTTAGGCTCAGAGTCCATGCCTAAGAAGTGGAAACCATCTTCCATTCTACCAAACCCCCTCAAATTCATGACGAAATCCATCAACTTGAAGCCCTCATAACCAATGATCATCAAGGTTTTTCATATTTAGAAGTCCTAAAGGAGGTGGCTAATTGGGTTCCCGACCCCTGAACATGCCAACTAAAGACATAGGTAGTACTTGAACCCCATTACCCTCCACTGGCAGATGAAAAGTATTATAGGTAGGGTATAAAAGGAAAAACATGAATATTGCAATGATATCATCTCATATTTGAATGAATCAAATAGGTGCAACAATACCAACCCTCATGTCCTGCTAGTTGTTGGCTTGAGGGGGCCTGACCTAGGTTTGACGTTAATTAACAAAACAAATCAATACACTACTGGCCCTTTCGACATCAGTCTGCAGAGCACGGACTGGAGTCTCACCCAAAGCAGTATGGGGGGATGCTGGAACCAAGTTGTTGAAAATAACAACAAGAAATGCTAAAAATAACACTACTATAAATAGAATTTTGGGATACATTCCAATTTTAGTTAGTCTCTAAACTAAAATTGAGAATTAAATTTCAAATTTGATCTTAGCAGCCGTTTGTAAAATAATTAATTCATTCATCTTGAGTTAATTAGTTGTAGGAAATAAAACATGAAGTCTATGTGAAGACATGCAACCATTTCTCCATTGATTGAGGAAGTTATCCACTGATTAAAGGAGATCAGGATGAGTTGTAATTAGTTAGCTCAATTATCTGACTTAAGTCCAGTTAGATTAGTTCCAATAGTTTGTGGAACTCATTGTGAGTTCAATTAGTTAATGCATGCATACATGTAACTGTTGCACTTCAGATAACTGAATATTTGCTCATAAATAACTCATGCATGTCAGTTCAGTCAGAGACCTAGTTGAGATCAGGTGATGGGACAATGTATTATTAGTTGTAGGAATATTCCTTGGAAGATATCTATTGCATGCAGAAGGAATTCATTCCTTGGGGATTGCGCAGTTACTTTTGAGTTTGATGGTTGTGTGATAAGGCCAATTCACACAGGTGGCAACATTGGACACCAAGAGAAACCGCGCAAGGAAATAGGAGGCTTGGAGGGTTGGAGGAAGGCATATGTTGTGTTTGTTCAGTCTATGAGCTGTATTGTTCGATTGTGCTGAGAGCTAGATGGCTTGTGAGCTGAAACTTTCTGTAATCCGAACATATTTCCACTTGTATGATATACAGAGATCGGGGTTTTAGGCTGAGGCTTTCCCCAGAGTATTTTTCTGTGTTCATGTGTGATTTCTTTCTCATTCTCAGTTATATGTGTTCTATTTGATCTTGCTCGTATTCGATTAAGCTTCCGTAAGTTTGTTGTAGAAGTAGATCTTGTATTTTGCTTTAGTATATTGCATAATCTGTTAATCTACAGTGGGAAATTCTACATGGTATCAGAGAAAAGGTGATCAAAGGAGAGAAAAATATACAAAGAAGGGAGAAGTTCGAAGTTTGAGGTTCCTAAATATAGAAATCGAGTTCTTATCACATATCAATTTCACCAATGACATTCAACGGTTTAAGACTCGAGTATGCCCTTGATGGAAACTAGAATTATATATCTTGGAAGTAGTATTAGAGGATAATGTTCTAAAGGACTTCATTGATTAAGAAGTCCCCAAGCAGGCAGTGACTAATGCTACAAAATTGGCGGAATGGAATAAACGTGTGGCTAGAGCAAAGAGAGTCCTTCTAGAGGGAGTTCGAGACCACATAGTCGAGTCTCCATGGGAAGGAGACACCATTTTTTATGTGGAAAAGATTGAAAGATCTATATCAGAACAACAACGATTAGAGGAAGTTGGTGTTGAAAGACAAGCTTCGGAAAATCAAGTGTGAAAAGGGTGACACGATCTCTACATATCTGAACAAGCTCACCACTTGCAGGGATGAGCTTGGAAGTTTACGGATCATGATAGCCGATGATGACATGGTGAGTCTTGCACTCCTCAGTCTTCCTAAGAGCTTAGCCACCAAGAATCGGTAAATGGAAGAGAAAAACTGCCAAATTGGGAACGACTTTGGTCGGATTTGATGCAGGAGGAGATAAGAAAAAATACCAAAAATGGATCCTCATCAAAGCAAGATGATGAGGAAAATCTAGCCTTAGCGAGTAAGGTGAAGAAGGGGAAAGGGAAGGCGCCCCATTCCAAATCTAGTTCTTCCCATGGTTGGAAGAGGTTTGACAAATTGAAAGTGCGATGCTTTCGTTGTCATGAGGTGGGCCATTATGCTACGAATTGTCCACATAAGAAATCCAAGAAGGGATCCTGGAAGGGATTTGATGGTGAGGCACTGGCCTCATAGTTTGAGTTGGATTTTGTTGAAAATAGCAACAAGAAATGCTATAAATATAAGTGCTGAAAATAACACTGTTATAAATAGCATTTCGGGATACCTTCCTAATTTAGTCAGTCCCTAAACTAAAATAGAGAAGTAAAATTTGATTTTGATCTTAGCAGCTGTTTGTAAAATAATTAATTAATTTACCATGAGTTAATTAGTTGTCGAAAATCAAACATGAAGTCTATGTGAAGACATGCAACAGTTTATCCATTAATTGAGGAATTTATCCATCAGTTAAAGAGATAAGGATGAGTTGTAATTAGTTGGCTCAGTTAACTGAGTCAAGTCCAGTTAGATTAGTTCAAATAGTTTGTTAAACTAATTGTGAGTTCAGTTAGTTAATGCATGCATGCATGTAACTGTTGCACTTCTGATAACGAAATATTTTCTCATAAATAACTCATGCATGTCAGTTTAGTGAGAGACCCAGTTGAGATTAGGTGATGGGACAATGTACTGTCAGTTGTAGGAATATTCCTTGGAGGATATCTCTTGCATGTAGAAGGAATTCATTCCTTGAGGATTGCTCAGCTACTTCTTCAGTTTAGTGAGTGTGAATGAGGCCAATTCACACAGGTGGCATCATTGAACCCCAAGGAAAACTGCGTAAGGAAATAGGAGGCTTGGAGGGCTTGAGGAAGACATATGTTGTGTCTATTCAGTCTGTGAGTTGTATTGTTCTATTGCAGAGAGAGTAGGATAGCTTTAGAGCTGATTCTTTTTGTAATCTGAACATATTTCCACTTGTATGATATTTCAGGGATTGGGGTTTTAGGCTGAGGCTTTCCGCATGATTATTCTTCTGTGTTCATGTACGATTGCTTTCTCTTTATTAGTTATATGTGTTCTATTGATTTTGTTCATATTCGATTAAGCTTCCGCAAAGTTTTTTGTAGAAGTAGATCTTGTATTTTGCTTTTGTATATTGCATAACCTGTTGATATATAGTGGGAAATTCTGCATGGTATCTGTTAGTGTCGTTATCTTCATCCCCCCATCAATGATCAAATTCTCTTGTTGCATGGCATATTAGGTGTCTCGCTCAGTCAGCTGCATCCCATTAGGAGCATGGATTATCTGACGGTAGTGGCTTGTTGTACATTTTCCCTCACGTCCTTTACCTGCTGGCTCATTTCCACTCATCTAGATCATCTACAGTCATTTTTTGTCTTTAAATCTGCAGGGGTCATTGTTAGAGTTTCAGTTTCATTAGGTCTAGGGTTTCGTAAAAAAGGTCTTCAAAATGTTCAATAACAGTCAGCAGGCACATGAAGAGGTTGAATAAAGTTCCAGTACCAATAAATTCCATAAGCATATGCTCAGAAAAGTATTTTTCCTCAAAACCCTGTTTTGAGGAAAAACAGAGTATTCTTTGTTTTCATGTATATAATTTGGTGTAATTTCAATTTTTCATATGTAACAGTTCCAGTGGCAACCCTGGTCACCTTGCCAAGCTTTAGCATCTTCGTCACCTGCAAGGTAAACAAAAAGTCAAGTCATTCAGTTAATTAGAGGCAAAATAAAGCAAAACTGCCTAAAAACAGAGTGTGAAAAGCAAATGTTAAAAGTAAACATTACAAAAGTGGGTTTTATGAGCGAAAAATTAAAGTCTTTTGTATATAATCTATTTCTTGTGTTTAAAAGACTAAGAGAAAGACAATCTTAGAGCAAGCTCGTGGAAGGAAAATCGCAGCAACGAGTTTCAATTTCAGGGTCGCGGTGCGGCACATTGGGCTGGCGCGGTGCATTGGGCTACCCTCCATAGTGTAAAAAATACACTGGCATGGTGCATACAGGAGGTGTGGTGCATTGGGTTTGTGGCATGGCGCATAGAGCTACAAGCCATTTTCACCACAAATTCATCCAAATTCTCAATTTGCTTGGCTTCCTCCAGTCTAAAGTAAGTCAACAACTCTTCAAATGCCAATGAATGTGTGTCTTAAGATGTTTATGATGATTTAGTAAAAAAAAAAAAATTTCAAACCCTGCCTCGCAATTTTTGCTCAAAACATGATTACTTAGGGTTTGTAAATTTGTTTTTGTTGCCATCACTCCCTCACCTTTTTATTCCCTTACTCCATTTCTAGTTTCATTAACCCATTTTACTATCCTCCATATCCCTAAATTCATTCACCCCTATCCCCAATTCCCATTATCCCAAATCCTAGCTACAAAATTCCCAAACCCTAATTTCTATCGCAAAGCCTAAAAACTGTCCCTAAAACCCTTCTATTCCCCAAATTCTAGTCAGCAACATTCCTAAAGCCCCTCTTACCCTCTCCCTTCATAATCCCTCATACATTTTCATACACTTGGCAGCAAAAGATCAAAGACACCTAAAATCTCTTCATACTCATCTAAGACAATACAAACATTTGGCAAACATGGAATCTGATCCTTCCTATGACCGAGATGAAGAGACACACAGTGACTCTCCTACAGAAATGCATGCACCAAGGAGACTTCACAAGGGTGGCAAACATATACAAGAGGAGCCTACTTCACTTGCTGAGTTGCAGGCCTGCCCTTTTGCTATCACATGTTTTCAACACCAATCCTATTATCAGTTCTGTGAGATGGTTGCGAGAGTCCAGTACCATCATGAGTTGGCTAGATTGTTTGTGCTTCATCTACATAATGGCCAAGTCACTCTAGCAGGTGTGACATTCACCTTGACACCGGAGTCCATTTCTCTAGCAACTGGCATTCCAAATGTCAGAGAGTAGTGGAATAAAAGGCAGCAAATTGACAGGGAACATTATGATCCATACATCAAGGCTAGTTACCAGAGACACCTTAGTAGAGTTTTTCCCTTTCGGTACCTGAAAGACTCATATGCTCCCTTGATGAAACTCATAATAAAGTATTTCAGCTGTGAGGGCCTGTTTTCTTGCCTATATGCCTATCACATCAAATTGTTGATGCACTTTACCAGGGTGAGAATGATGAATCTCCCCTACTTCATGTACTGGAATATTGAGAAGATGACCACCCTAGTGCAAAAGAAGACTCCCCAGCAGCAGTATAACAACATATATCATTTTGCACTAATCAAGATTGTGGTCATGCATCAGCTTAGTTTGCTGAACATCTCATGGGAGGATTTCATTTCTCATGAGGTCTTCACAGCTCCTCAAGTACCTCTAGAAGCTTTTCATGAGACAGATGGACCTTTACATTAGCAGGAGATTCATGAGACACAGACTGCCATTGTGCCGGTGTTTGTCACCTATCAAAAGGACACTAGAAGGTTGTTTGTAGCAGCAAAGCGAGTATTATCTCCACCTGGGGTGGAAGGGCTCTCACTTCCTCCATCAGCAAAGCAGGTTTAGGACAATGGAAAGAGGCCATTACATGATGAAGGGCCTTCAGGTGAGCAAGAGACTAATTTCATTCTCATTCAGGATGATGACACTGATTTGGGCCCACAAAGCTCAAAGCTTAAGGAGATCATCTAAGAGCAATAGGCGGACATCAATGATTTGTCCCTTAACTTAGAGAGAGATAAGTGGATAATAAAATACCTGGATCAAAGAAACAAGCAGCTAGAGGATCAACAAACCATTATGGAGCTGCAAAACATATGAGAAAACTGCCAAGCAGCCAAGAGGAGGAAAGTGAAGCTCACACCACTTGAGCAAGAAATCAATGTTGATTGAGAATCTTGGCTTGATAGAGTGAATATCCACTTATAAAGGTTGCTATAGAAGGCCAATAGAGAGAAAACAATGTTGAGGCATATGGCCTACCATTACACAGCGAGAAATAAAAGTTGCAAGCAAGAATCAGAAACTTGAAGGCTAAGTTGAGGAAGGCATCGAGGAGGTGAAAGGAGCAAGATAGACTTCAGATCTTGACTGAGGCTTCCTTGTCCCAACACAAAACTTGATAGAGAACACTCAGCCCAAATTTCAAAAAATTTGGGACACTTTTTGTAATTTTGGAATTTTTGGGCCAAAACACAGGGTTTTCTACCCAATGCGTCGCGCTACCTGGCGCATGCTTTTGATGGAGGCCTCATTTTGAGGAAAACTCATCATTTTTGGATTTTTCATGGAGAAATATGCATTCTCACCAATGGCCAAGAAATGTTGACAGGTTTTGAGCCCCCCAAAAGGTCAAAAGCACCCCAAAAATGACCTTTTTGGCCATTTTTGGACACACAGGAAGTAATGTTGGGAGAACTCAATTTTGGAGGGGAAAATGGAGGCCAAATTCAAAAATTCTACTTGTTCTGGAAAGTAGACAGGTAGACCTTTCCAACAAGAACACTTGGAGAAAATTTGGACACCAGGAAGGCTTCCAAAAGAAGTTGCAAAAAGGCGCTATGCATAGGGAAATTAGCGCCGCGCATTGGGGAAATTTTGCTCAGTTTGACCAAAAATGCTCTGTTTTTCGCCTAGTTTCTTGACAGTTTGACTTTTCTCCTTCTTAATGTCAAAATCATGATGTAATTCAATGTAAATTAATGGATCTTGATGTAATTATGTTAAAATTTCATTCATAGAGGTAGATTCATCCATCAAAAAGTAGTTTGCAACTAAATGAATTAGTTCCCTAGTTTCTAGAGGCGAGTTGTTCCACTGCCTAATTTTTAGTTCTTAGTTTAGAATTAGTTGGAACAGCTCCTAAACTCATGAGCTCAAACCCTAGATGCTAGGATGAGTTCTTTTTTGCCTATATCTTGTGATTTTTCAGTCATTAGCAAAGGTTGGACTTTTGAAAAGTTTGGAGCTTCATTGTATACATTTTTCAACAGTTTTGGCTAAGGAATAGACCAGGGTTTGCAGCATTCTATGGGATTCATGTGGCATTTTTCTTTGATATTGTGTTTCCTTCTATAAATGTAAGTTTATATGTATGCCATTCCCTCTCTTGCTTCATATTAACTAAAACAAACAAGGATAAAGGTAGAATGCATTGAAATTTGCAATGCTCTACTTAGGGTTTGCTTGGTTATTTATGTTTTCAGCTGTTTGAAGAGGATCCCTGAGGTTTTCTTACCCTCTTCAACTCCTCATCTGTCTAAAGTTCTCCATTTCATTCAATTTGAAGTATCAAAATCATTTTCCTACCTTGCCCCATTGAGATCTCTGCAAAACTGAGCCTCATTCCCTAGACCCAAAATCTGCCTTTCCATTTGAGCCAACAAACATCATCAAACTCAATAAAACCATTTTGTACACATACCTAGCCTAAAATTAGTCTTCACATTAGTCATCTCAAGCCTTATTGAGCATATTTGTTGAGATTGACAGGAGAGAGCCCTCTC